>OU015495.1:158753393-159000893 GCA_907164885.2 Dolomedes plantarius | reverse complement strand
AGTGCAGTTACGTAACCTTCCAGCCATCTATCAATTTTAGGATATATTTTCAAAATAAATCTTTTATTTTACATTCCAATCAAAGAAAAACAATAGCAGACGATTATTCTGAAGTTGCAAAATTTTTATCTCAAAATGCAAACGTCAAAAACAAATTACAAAATCTTTTCAAAAACAAATTTCAAAATCGTTTCCATAAAGTGCGAACGACCTTCTGTATATATATATATATATATATATATATATATATATATATAGAGAGATATGTATATATACAAGGTGCGGCCATTAATTTCCAGATTGATCTAATAACTCCAGAAAATATTACATACCTATTTAATATGTTTTGAAGTAACTCCCACCTACCGCAATGCACATCTGTGCTTGGCTCTATAACTTTCGCAATCAGCATTTAAATTCCTCTTTCCGAATGCTCTTTAATGTGGACGTCACCGTTTTCTTGATGGCTTTGACATCCTCAAATCTCTTTCCCTTCAGTAAATTAGCTCAACATGAGGTCGTGGAAATGCAGTTTCCTCCATACCCTCTGAACTTAGCACCGGCAGACTTTTTCTTGTGTCCATAACTGAAAGATTTGCTGAAGGGAACAAGATTTGCGGATGTCGAAGCCATCAAGAAAGTATGACGTCCACATTAAAGAGCATTCCAAAAGAGGACTTAAAAAGTTTTTTCTGAAATTTATAGATCCGAGCACAGAAGTGCATTACGGCAGGTAGGAGTTACTTCGAAACATATTGAATGGGTATATACGTATTTCATGTAATATTTCCTGGAGTTATTGGATCAGTCCTGGAAATTAATGGCGCCATCTTGTTATATGTGTGTGTATATATAGTGTAAATTTAACAAAATAAATAACCAAAAAGAAATACATAAATGATATTAATAAATCAGAACAATGTTTATAAGTAATAGAATGTAAAACCGGGTAAAGTCTGTTCTATAGAAAAAAATAATCTCGGGATTTGCACGCGTGGAAAGAAGAGGAAGAATTATGCTAAACCAGTCTGGATATGAAACATTTGCAGAAGTTCTCATATTTTATTTCGATGTTTCCGGTAGTCATGATGACGGTCTGTTTAGTTTAATGTACGTTATTGGTAAAGCTGTTTTACAAAATCAAGGGGAATGCTTCTACTGCGGTTCGTGAATTTCGTCGCTTAAAAAAACTACTGTGAAGACCAATGTCTAATAACCGTGTCCGGGCCATGATTGAGAGATTTGAAGAGATCGGGAAATTAGGAGTTCAACCTGTAATAGACCGTAAACCTCTCATTACCGGTAGTTGTTGATGCCGTCAAGACAGCTATTGCCTCTCAGTCACATACATCTGACTTTGGAGGTAGTAGCGCACATGCAGTTTCTCGAGAGACAGGCTGTCCTTACAACCCTGTCCGGAAAGTGCTCTGAAACATAATGCACTTGTTCCCGTACAAGATCCACCATACCCAATAGATCCTTGATAGGGGCAAGCCACAACGGCTCGTATTCGCAGTTAGTTTTCACAACAGAATGGCTGTTGATCTGTTATGGCTGTGGAATATTTTGTGGAGTGGCGAGGCTCATTTCTACATCAATGGGACAGCCACCACACATAATTGTCGCTTTTGGGCTAAGGAAAATTCACGGATGCACAATTTAATGCCCCCTACATTCCCCAAAGTTGACTGTCTGGTGTGGATTCACGGCGACATTCATCCTTGGGCCATTCTTCTTTGAGGAAATAACAGCACAGGGTCATCTCACATGTTCTTTTGCGGGCCGTCGGTACTCTGACATGCTGCCCACGTTTTTTGTGCCACAACAATAGCAAAGGCAGTGCCATACATTGACCATTTTCATGCAGGTTGGTGCGCCCCCACATGTCCAGGGGTCCGTGAAGGCACTTGCTCCAACTCTTCACGGATGAACGTGTTATTAGTCGTTTCTTTAGTAATCCATGGCCACCACTTTCATGGGATCTAACTCCGTGTGATTTCTGGTCATGGGGCTACTTATAAAGTCTGGTTTATCGTGGAGATGTTGCGATGTTGGATAACTTAAAAAACTCTTACGCTTCATGTGCGAAGCATCACAATTGATCAGTTCCGATCTGCTATTGAACACACAGTCGCCTTGAAACTTTGCAGGTGACTGATGGTGATCACATTAAGCAACTTTCCTTAAATGGTCCTGGACACAATTAACAACTGCTCCAATTGTGGCATTTCGTCAGAATCTGTACATGTTTCTGCAAGCTAAACTGTTTTATTTCTCAAACAGTAAAGTCTTTTATTTATTTTCTTACCTTTATTTAATGTGGTTCGATGACAAGGTGGTCAAAAAATAGTCAATAAATGTTCTAATTTTTTCTGTATTCCGTTTTGGTAGTTTATTTTTTTAAATTTAATGTTTTCCCATATAAAGCACCATCTGGTGGACATTTTTGAACTAATTTATTTTTTTCGGAATTGCGTGACGCCTGTCGTGTATAGTCTATATACCCAATGTGGTTACATTCCGTTCACCCGCTTGAGCTGTAGGATGCTGCTTATTAGGGAAGTTCAATTATAACCACCCTGTATGTGTATATTATATATATATATATATATATATATATATATATATATATATATATATATATATATATATATATATATATTTATATATATATATATATATATATATATATATATATATATATATATATATATATATATATATATATATATATATATTTATATATATATATATATATATATATATATATATATATATATATATATATATATATATATATATATATATATATATATATATATATATATATATGCAAGTATGTATGTATCTATGTATGTATGTAAGAACAATGTGTCTTTATCTTAAATTTGGCTTAAGAAACGAGAAAAATCATTTCCTCTAAGATTGAAATGAGTTGAAAAGGTAAGTCAGTGGAAGGTATTCTTCAGAGCTCCATCGAATGCAGCTTCTAAGTAACAGACAAACAGTTCGATTCTTATTCTCTATCACGGCCCGAAAAAGAATGGGCACAATTTATTTTCTCCTTTTTATGCGGGCAACTGAGAGAGCGAGCGAGAGTAAAGGAAAAAGGGACGTTGCTTTACTCGAAACAAAAATAAGTATAAATAAATATGTCATGGATGTTGGAGTTGTAGTAGAAGAGGGTGAAAAACGAAAATAAATCGTCAAGAAATCGACAAAATCTGCCGATAGCGGAAGTATCGTGAAAAAACTAAAATTTATTGTAATTACCGTTTGCCTTTTGTACAAAATGGTATAAATTATGAATTGTAAAGAAAGTAGCCTTCATTGTTCAGAACATTGTTTGTAAAGATATATTACATCTTTTATCGTAGTTAGATAACTATTAAGTTGGAAAATTGAGTAATAATTTTTTTGCGATTCAATGGTCTAATTTGTTAAATTGTTCGAATTCAATATGATAGTTTCAAAATTTCCTATATGAAATCAAGTCTTATTAGACGTGCTTAAAAAATACCTCTGGATGCTAACCTCTAAAGTTTTCAAATGTTTGTCATAAAGAAAATATTTCACCATAATGAAGTAATCAAAATTTAAATTACAAATACATAATATGCAACTCCTATCAAAAACGTTGCAAGACTTTTACTCGTATTTTCAACAAAACGTTTTTCACATCTGTAAGCAAAGCTCAGATTCCCTTGAAAACATGAAATGAATACAATACAATACAACTTAACTCATGAGTCCGGTGTGAAAGCACCGGTTTTACGATAGCATTAACAGCAACAGATATTTAAAAATGACCTGTAAAAAATAGCAGAAATATCTTTAGAGTAACTGAGACCGAACGGTATATAAATAAAACACTTTTTTCAAGTACAGAAAGACTAAATATGTTCCAGATTCCCCTGATCTTTAGATCATATTGGACACATATGAATTGCTGCAAGGTGGAGGCGGTACAAGTAAGATTCCGCGAAAACATGACCAATTTAAAAAAAATGTGGCCTTCCGTACAATGTGATGCAACGCACC
This sequence comes from Dolomedes plantarius, assembly GCA_907164885.2. Taxonomy (NCBI): domain Eukaryota; kingdom Metazoa; phylum Arthropoda; class Arachnida; order Araneae; family Dolomedidae; genus Dolomedes; species Dolomedes plantarius. The sequence continues at coordinate 158,996,852 of OU015495.1, read as the reverse complement.
AAAGGAGTCTTAAGTGCCAAAAGTCCAGCATCTAGACTAGAACATAGAGCAGCTGGAACGAAGATGGATTAGTTTAGTTCTTCTAGAAAATGACTTGTCAAGGCTTTGCAGATGTCAAGGTCAACAGATCCATCCGTAAAATTTTTTTAATGATTAGAACGGTCAGTGTTTATCAGGCTAAGTTTGCTTTGTTTCAGTATGTGTGGGTCTTCTTTTCTTGTGATACAGATAGGAAGGTGAAAATTAAACTGACATTGTAATGGCAACCAAGAAGAATATGGAAAAACCACTGAAAAAGCCATAGGCCATTGAAAATTGTAATGCAAGGGACAACACTTTATGGCTAAAGGATTCCCGAGGATGGCGACTGTCAGTAACTAAAGATTGAATCCTTAAAAACATACTAAAGAGCTTTTTGCCAATGTGTAGAGCCACACAATGTAAATTAAATTAGAAACTTAATTATAGGTCCAATGGCTCAACTGCCAGTTCCATTTCCTCAGAATCAATTGGGAGAAACTTCAAATGAAAGTAATAGCAAAAAGAGCAGATTAAATAACATAGCTTAATGACCAATAATTGTAAATTTAATTCTTTAAAAAATCCAAATTTCATAAAGGCAGATTCAAATTATTCATTCTATTTGTATCAAATAGTCTGTTCCGATATAATTAGGATTTTTTAAATACAGTTTATTAAACGACAATTAACGATATTAGCTTTAGAAAGCAATTCTGAACATTTCATGAATTTATGAAAAAGATTTTTTTTAAATTTCATATTTGGCTAGTAAATATTTAGTAGACAAATTCGAAATATAAATATATTATTAAAGGCATATCAGAACGACTTTGTGTTTTTTTATAGTTTAATATAAGTTTTAGAAACTCTTCAACATTTCCAGACAAAATATGAATTATTGATGGTAAATGGAATAATAATATTTAACGTTACATTTTTAATTACGTTGCATACATTATTAATGCATTGGATTAACATTTCGAATGAAAATATGAATAATAAAGGGTAAAAGAGAAGAACACTATTGTACAACTAACTATTGTAGTGAGTTGAACAATTCAAATACCATATGCTAGATATGTAAGAATATTTGTAAAGTCTTCGAGTGATATTTATAATTTAAGTACGTTATCTCATGTATATGTGAAAGAATTGATAAGAAACAAAGGAATCAAATATCACATGAAAAGGTATGTAAAAATGTAGATTTGAACAACAGGAAATTTTAGACACGAGCCTACAGATTTTAACTTGGTAAAATTATACAAAAATAAGGTATTAAGAATGAGAGCAGGATTATGGAACTAATAAACATTCAAACCAGTGAAATTCTCTCACTCGACTTCAAAATATCCCTACAAGGCATTTAAAAGTTAACATAAACTAGAATCTTCCCCATTTATTGAAATATTGTTTATGTCGTGATATTGAAAATTTATGCATATTTATAGCAAAGAATTTAATTACAATTTTAAATAGATATTCATTTTAGTTATAAATTTATAAAATCTCGTATAAATTTCATAGCGTTGTGGATCATTATTCTACAATAATAGGTAGCTGTACATGATATGTTCATAACCTTTTATATCGAAATATCATTTAGTGTGATTTTATGTCGATTCAACATAAACTACAGTTATTCGTTATCACAGTTTATTAACTTTTTTAAGCTTTGGCAAGGAAATATGAACAAATGAGATGATTATTTATCTATAATATATAAAACAGTTCCGTAACTGACTGACTGACTCACATATAACGCACAGACCAAACCGCAGGACCTAAAGGGCTGAAATTTTGCATGACGATTTTTCTTACAGTGTAGGGGTGCACTAAGAGAGATTTTTGAAAAGTTCTTCTTAGATTTTTTTAAATTAAATTTTTATCCTGTTTTTGTAATATTCTTTAAAGTTTGCATTTAAAATAATAATCCGAGTGTTTTAAAATTTACATCACGATAAAGATCATAAAAATTCCTGAAAAATGAAATCTTTTTCGAATCTTTACCTCCATTTTCTGATGTTTGGGGAATTTTTAAACATTAAGTTTAAGAATTTATATTATTCAATTCTTAACACGTGGTATCTTTTCTTTTGTGATACATTAAAAGGATTTTGTGTCACGTGCATAACAACGAAATAGACAAAAAAAATATTTTTTTTCTTGCTAATGCAGCAGACGATTGGACATTAGCGAAAAAATATCAAAATACAGTAAAAGAAATGTTCCTTAAACTGTACTATATTCTTTAGTATGTTCTATTAGATTTTATTTGAATATTTTCTTCTTCATTATTTTGTCTCTAAAAATATTCGTTACGATTTTTATAAAGATATTTTTTATTTTTTTTTACATCAAATGCATATATTGATCGTTATATTTATTATTATATATATATATATATATATATATTATATATTATATATAATATATATATATATATATATATATATATATTTGGCATTAATCGCATACATTGACCATTGTATTTAATTTGAATGTAATGGTTTTCAGCTAGTTTTCACATAAAATTTTACTCGATAGTAAAATTTCAGTTTAAATGTTAAAACACTGCAATATTCCATTACAAAAATTTTTACTGTCGTAACCAATTTCTGACTTACTCTTAGCGTTGATTCATCACCTTCTCAAGCTTTTAGTGAAGCTAGTGTAGTAAAATTAGTTTATTCTCAGAAAAATTAACGCTTACTTAACTTTCTAAATTATCTCCAATGCGGATGTTATTACACTATCAAAGCATATCAGCTTGGGTATATCTGTCTACGTTCAGCGAAGCTCACTCACCTGGGATTTTAGAGTACACCACGAATTCACCCTAGAATACGGGACTAGATAAGTAAACTTCTCCAAAGTAGTTATATTTGATATATTTAGCGTTGTTTAATCTCACTTCGCCTTATAAGCAGAGAATAATTGAGGCGTGAGCTTGAACTCTACCGATCCATAATCCCAAATTTTCTAAAGTTACAAACACAATTGTAAAGTATAGGTATAGGTCCCTAAATAGTGGAAATTGTAGTGATAGGTCGTTTATATGAGAATTACCCAAATAAATTTATCCAATATATGAATTGTCATGGGTAGCAGATTATGTAAATAAGAATTTTTCCCAAGAAGGCCTAATAATGCTCTATAAGATTCACGTCCAAAATACACGTCCGTTCAAAAAAAAGAATTTAAAATAATATTGTCTATATTTAATCAAAATAATTTTGACTCATTTTACTTAACTCTGCACTGGTCGCGTATATAAAATTTGCATGCATGGTCGCATGATGTGTGATGGACGCAACATTATCTTAATTAGGTTATAGTTTTTCTATTTGTAAGAATAGATATTTATTAAAACAGTAAGTTAAAGACATGATGGATGTAAATGAAAACTAATTAAATTTTTATAATGTAATTTTATATGCACTTTTTACAATAAATTAAATTAAAACAAAGGGAAAAAATCAATTCTATATTTTTACTAAAGGAAACCAATCAAACGAGAAAAAATTATTTTTATAAGCGATTTCTACAATGGGGTGAATAAAAATAAAGCAAATTTTTTAAAAAACTATTTCTATTAGCAATTTTTACAAATATGGTGAAAGGGCAATCGGGTGTTTCAGTATATATCTGTTTACTATAAAAGAATGGTAGCAACTGCAGGAGTTTTGTTTGTTAACTATGACACATGCATAAACACTTCGGATACAGAAGAAACCATCAATGCGCAAAATGTAAAGATAAGTGCCATTGGCGTCTCAGACGCCAATGGCACTTATCTGACTGCACTGATCTGCATTGGCGTCTCGGACGCCAATGCAGATCAGTGCAGAATTCAAATATTAGAAAAAACCAAACTAAGAGTCAGATAACACATTGGATATTATCCCTTTTAAGATGATATTTGTAGAACAAAATGATTTAATAGGAAGAACGTACAATGTGTAAGGTATACATAAGATTCGATTCACAAGAATCGAACTTTGAGTGAATGGATTAAAGAAGCTGCTTGAGATATGCTAATTTCGGCATACGCGCTTGGTATAAATACCAAGCAGCTTGATTAATACAGAGGTTGAAGGAAGGTTGCTGTTAAGGTTGATAGATAAGCGAGTTAGGGGACCTACGAGTAACCAGCTCCAGGTTTTAACCGGCGCTAGTGCTTAGGGGGCCCAAAGTTTACGTGACAGAACTGCTGGTTTGACTCTCTGCTGGTTTGTGAGTAAGTCAAAGTGTATTTTTATTGAATGCTGATATATATATATTCCGTACAAGTAGTACGTATGCTTATTGCTGTAAAAGCAAATTGTATATGTGCAACGAATTTAATAAACATTGTTTCATGTATAAACTGTGTTTGTATCAAATTCATTTAGAGTGCCACTTCAAATTATATACACCCAAGTCTGGGTAGTGAAAGAGAAAAGCCCATTTATAGAGAAAAGCCCAAGAAGTGAGCTTTTCTCTATAAATGTAGATATCAAACTGAAACATAAATATGAAACATCTATAATATCAAAGAAAAGCTAGGTATTACTTGAGTACCTTAAAGAATTCATCCAGTTGTCAAGATACTTACGTAAGTTCGATCTATTATATAATCTTTTATTCGCAGTATTTCATGTTTCTTTTGGCAATATAAATGTCAGAAAATCATTTAACACAGAAGTTTTTAGAGTGGTAGAATGGAAAAAAAACCTGTGACTTGCCTCTCTATTATTAGTTTAGCAATCAATAATAGCTACATAATGAGAATTCTAGCATGCAAATTGTAATTAAATTTACTTATGTTTGACATAGGCTTTTCTGCGTCATCTTTATTATATCTTTTTGAACCGAGGAAATAACTTTAGTTTCTTTACACGAATAATAAGGTCAAAGCGAAGTATAATCTATATATAAAAAACAGTTTTGTAACTGACTGACTGACTGACTGACTGACTGAATGACAGATAACGCAGAAACCAAACCGCTGGACCTAAAGGGTTGAAATTTTGCATGGCTATTTTTCTTATAGTGTAGGGGTGCACAAAGAAAGAATTTTGAAAATTTCTTCTTAGATTTTTTTTAATTAAATTTTTAAGCTGTTTTTGTAACATTCTTTAAAGTTTGCATTTAAAATCATAATCTGAGGGTGATACAATTTATATCACGAGAAAGATAAAAAAAATACCTTTAAAGTAAAATCTTTTTCGAATCTTTACCTCCATTTTCTGATTTTTGGTGAATTTTTAAAGATTAATTTTTAGAATTTAATTTATTCAATGCTGATCATGTGGCTTCTTTTCTTTTTGTGATACTTTAAATAAATTTTGCGTCACGTGCATAACAACGAAAAAAATTGATAAAATAACACATTAAAATACGGTGAAAGATAAAATTTAACAACTGGACTAATTGAGATGGAAGTTAATTCAAATTAGTATGTTTTATGTATATTAAATATACAAATTAATTGTATACATTGACCGTTGTATTTAATTCGAATATTTTCTTCTATATTATTTTGCCTATACAAATATTCGTTAAGATTTTTTTATAAATATATTTTTTCCATTAATTGCATACATTGACCATTGTATTTATTATAAATATTTTTGGACATTAATTGCATACATTGACCTTTGTATTTAATTCGAATGTACTCCGTAGCGAAGTACGGGTATTGAGCTAGTTTATTATATGCATACATTACAGAATTCTTTCCTCGCCTCTAACACCCCTATGAATATTTGACTCCATTTAGAGACGTTCTACGTTCTACGTTCCCTCGGGCTTTTAACAAATGATATTTTCTTCCCCGTTGAAAAAGAATGCACAAAGTTCTTCAGGAAAACCCTCATATACTAATATTGCTCTTCAATCGCGTGGGAGTGTCTCAAATAAGTAATGATATATAGTGTATACTGAAGAGCCATGAGCACTTGCTTTCGGAGTAATTATAGTCTCTAATTCTCATTAGTGCCATCTGCACAATGCTTTCTAATCATATACAAAGCAACATGTTTTGATCCATTACAGAGATATATTCACCACTAGAATATAAAATTTTGGCTTTTTTTCCTCATAGGCAAAGCTAGGATTAAACTCGTGGAAAAGAACTAACAAATTAAAGGAACTCAAGCTGTGTGAAGCACAATGGGTACTTACGATAAATAAGTAATTCATATTAAAGAATAGAAAATAGGGGTAAATTATACCCTTCTATTGGTATACATACATTTGGTATTTCTCCCCAAATTCTTCCACAAAACCACTCAGCCTATTTGCATACATTTTACTTTTTAATCACATCACGAGATAAATTATCAAGGTGAAGTGCAAATTCTTCTTCAAGTATTCTCCCGGAAAAGAAAAGAAAAGCCCCCTGAGTTAAAGAGAAAGCCAAGAGATAAAGAAACATCTGTTATGAAATACACAAACAAAAGATCCATTTGCTCCAACCATCCATCATTGTCAGGTTTTCCAGGCGTTAAGCGTTTCCACACATAATAGGGTTTCTGTCGACGAAATCTTCAATTATCAAGAGTCTGGCACGCGTGACTTTATTTATAGTAGATGGTTGCGATAAAAACTGGGGACAAAAGAAGGGTCGATAAAAATGGAGAACTATTAGGGATGTAATCAAAGTTACTGCTGTGCAATTGTGTTTATTTCTTCGGAGATTTATACTATAATAATGTTCAAAGTGGGGACGCTTTTAAACTTCAGGATAGCTGCAGTATGTCGAACCAGGAAAATGAATAGCTTAAAGTATTTATATTTTCTGATTAAATTTCTGTGGATTAAATAATTTTTAAAACGTTAAAGAAATTCTCTTAATTTTTTAATGCCAATTAAATGATTCTCAAAACGACGGATTTTACGCAAAAGTCACTTTAATTTACGTTTTATATTTGTTACAGATTTGAAATTTTAAACATTGTTAATGGTATTACAATTCAGTAATTTATCCAAATTCTGCTCATTTAATGCAAAAGTATCTTATCTAAATGTACTGTACCTTAACTGAAAAATCTACTTTGTATACGAAAGAATCCGAATATCAGGCCATCTAATTAATTACTTGAACCGAGGAGTAATCAATCCTGCGCTCAATTTCCTTGTTTTTATACTAAGATTGCTTCCTCTCTGCTGGGAATGTTCTCCCTTAAATCTTAAATCATAGCTGAGGCAGTTTCTACATTCTAACAAAATTAAATAGGACAGTTCCTAAACTGCTCTTGAGTGTTGTGACTAAGCGTAATGTCCTATTCTAGTTCATTGAAAAAGTGTTCAATAGAATTGAAATGGGCATTTACGAGAAAAAGTTACGTTTCTTAAATATTCGTGTCCAAAGACTACACAGTTCTTGATTTAAGTACGACTTCGTAATTGTGGTGGAAAATAAATATTCCCGTGATCGGGGTGTTACCATAAACCTTTCGAGTTAAGGTACACATGCCCGTAAAGGAAATTCTTGAGGTTTTAACTGCGCAGTTCAAACATTGAGAATTTCCCCGTTGTGTGCCTGGGGGGGGGGAGGAGCCTTGAGACCGGTGGAGGAATGTACAGGCCCTGAAATACCGACTGGAAAACATTTCATGTGTGCGCGTGTGTTCAGTTGGGGGAGTTGTTGTTCAAGGAAATCCTGCAGACTTTTTCATCGATGATTTTCTGCGCATTTATGGCCACCTTTAGAGCACTGACGTCAACACCAATAAATGTTTCGGTAATTTTTAATGACCGTAGCTGAGAGATTCAACGAAATACTTGTAGAAAATTGCCATTTCATTCCACCACTTATATCATATTTTATATTTGATAGTAGATGCAATCGTGCAAATAGCTCTCCTGTGGTATTCTATAGACTCAGGTTTGTCACAAATGACAACCACAGGTTGTAGCCAAATTTGTCTATCCATAAACATTCCCCTTTACTCAGAGGGCTATTTGATGACGAGCTTATGGCCCTTCTTATCAAAGACTGGAAGGCCGATCGCTGAAAATGTCAATAATTCTGGGCTGTCTATTGAAGAAGCCTATTAGCCTGTGATCTTCACACACAGCCAATGGCATAGCACTAAATGCTAGAGCTTTCTGAAACTACTTTCCGATAGCTTCCACGTGGCACGAAGAATTTTCTCCCACCAGCCTTGTAAGTGCGGTCAACCTGTTTTATTCAGTCAACAGTTCACAATTTATACACTTACAGTGAATCAAGCTTTTGCTAGATACATGCAGTGTCATGGACAAATTACTTGCCAAAGCAGTAGTTATGAATCTATTAACCTCGTTAGCTGTCTAAACTCTTCTGTGTAAACTATAAAACTAACATTGTCCAATAACATATGTTCGATATTTCCAAAATGTTTGTTCTCGGAACAAAAAATTTCTTAAATATAGACCCTAACTTTTCTTTTATTTCGAAAGTTGTATAGAAATATTGTATTACTTAGGACTAATACCAAAAATAATGTTAAATTAGATTTTGAGAATATTTTGCTTGTATTCAGCAATATTCTCATGATATTCAAATAATCTACTACAACAGCTTTACCCGATACTTAAATCTTGCTATTTTATCCATATTCTTTGCCAGAGTGAATTCCATATTTAAATTTTAACTGCTTCAAAGGATACGAAAAATAGTAAAAGCATAATAAAAAAATAGGCTTGTTAATTTCGTAGTGTAAATTTTTAAATGAAAATACAACATATATATGTACATTATGATCCAGCTTAAAAAAAATAGGATTTCCGTGTTCGAACCTATTAGCCATTCCTTGCTGAACACGTATGTAGATCTCGATTTCAGTATATATCTTCGAGCTTTTTCCAGAATACAGTTTGTCTCATCTTTTCTCATAATTATTAGGATGTTCTCAAAAGTCTATGAATTTTTGAAATTTAAGAGAAACCAAACTATTTACAGTATACGGCCAAAGAAACTATTTTTTTCCCAATGGCGGGTTACAAGACTATATTTAAAAAGAAAACAAGAACAAACTAGCAAACAAGGAGAACTAAAACGTCCGCGAATACAAAAGTCTCCTAGCTATCCAGTATCACTCCCACACTGGAGCTGGAGGTAAAGCGGCACAAGACAGTGTATGGGTAAAGTCCGTGTCCTCTCGTCGATTGGTTGCAAAAATGTTCTGAAACGATATTTATATGGCAGAGATGTTTCAGTAGGCAATCATGATCCATCACTAGTCGAAACAAGGTGACTGCTTTAGGCCTTGGCTATGCTGAAATTTAAGCAATTTTGCACCACCATATCTTATTTGAACTCCTTGACAACAGTTCTTGTGAGCTCAAAATTTTTAGACTTCATCAATACTGGGTAGATTTCATAATTAATCTGTTCAATAAGTTATATTGAACAAATAGGGTTTTATTAACTGTTTTCATATTGTATTGTAAATCTTCCAAATCTAAAAAATAACATATTTTTATTACGCTTATATATTTTTTGGCATTTTCTTTTCAGATGCAGATAATTCTGTAGATTTAAATATCAAAAATATACTACAGCATTTTTATGCCGTTTAATTTTAACGCTCACCACAGAGGTAATTAAAATATTTATATACCAATTTATTCGAGTCAACATTAAACTCTTATTTTATATTTTTGAACAAAAATTTAAAATAAGATTTTAATACTAATTTTGTTGCTGAAAAAATGTATTTTTTCAGCAAGAAAATAAAAATAAATAAATAAAATGAATTTATTCTTAATTAGTATAATATTTTATAAATAGAAATAAAAATATAACAGATAGGAAATTCAAATTTTATACAAGAATAGGTTGCAATCATATTTTTTATATAGATCCTTTTTTTTAATGTCTATCGAAATACTACTAAACTGGCGAAGCCATCGAGTACGAAGGGAAATTATTTCTAATTCCCTACTCTATAGCATTGTTGAGATATAGGAGTCTATTACTTAGCAGACATTTTTTCCAGTGCCAGATAAAAAATATATTTTAACTGCCGAAAACCGCTGAATAAAATAGTAATTTTTTACCTTAATGAAAATAAAATGATAGCTTGGTTTCTCTTAAATTGCGTTTAAACATTAAAAGACTTTTGATAACGTCCTAATTATTATGACAAAATCTGAGACTTGACTGTAACTTTGTATCAGTAGACTAACTGTAACCCGAAAAAACCTCGGTCGTAGACATATACTGAATTAGAGATCCACAGATGTTTTCGCCAAGGAATGGCTAACAGTTCGATCTCGGAAATATTTTTTTTTCTTTTGGCTCAACCCTAATGTGTAACATAGATGCTGCATTTTCAGTTAAAATTTTACACTACGAAATTAACAAGCATCTTTTTTGTTTTTCTTTTATCATGCTTTTACCATGTCTTGTATGATTTGAAATGATTAAAAAATATTAACTATGAAATTCCCAGTTACAAAGCATATCGATATAATAGCAATATTTAAGTATCAAGTAAAGCTGTTGCCGTAGGATAATTGAAAATAGTGAGAATATTTCTGAACACTTGAAAACTATTCTCAAGATAATTTTTTCAGATAAAAATCTAATTGAACATTATTTTTTGGTGAATTGGTATTATAAAATTAATGTATTGCGACGTAAGTTTAAAAAAAGTCTAAATTAGCAAGAAACACATATACGTCTAATATTGGTAAAATATTTTCATAAAAACTCATACCTACAGATAAATATTTATATTTAGTATATTAAAAGGTACCTATAACCTTTATAATTCAATATACCACATATATAATTTCATACCATGAAAGCCGATTTCGGAAAATTACATGTCGAGAACCTCGTATTATTTAGTCAGAGGTCACTGATGGTAGTTCTAAAGTTATGCCCATTTTATAAATAAAACTGTCATTGAATGATCTTTCTTAAGTTTCTTGTATCAGAAATTTGGATTTTAAAACCTAGTACATGAAAAAACCTTAACAATTATATTTAAAATAACAAAATTTAAAGTTTATAAATAGTTTATATAAATGTACCTTCAATCAAAGTCTAATGAATGAAGTTAACCTAAGTTAAAAGAAATTAATTGCTCTTTAGATAGACTCACACAACCACCGCCATATTAAAAAAAAAGATATTTAGCTAAGTTTGGAAATGGTTCAACGCACGTCAGGAATTAATTATCTATTATCATTAAGAAATAAATATTTATGTTTCTTTGTAACGTCTCCAACAATGAAAATAAAATACTTTTTCTTCTAAAGGTTAGATTTTAAAGCTATGTCGTTAAGCAAATGATTGATTATTATCATAAAACTTAAAGCAAAGGAAAAAACAAGATATGGAACTAGTTCAGTGTTTCAAAAGTCAATTTAATTCTGCAGAATAAAAATGATTAATATCTGCGTTGTATCCAAAGTAGAAAGTTTTAATCATCGGCAATTTATTACGCTAAAAAATAAATCACACACCACTTACCCCGTTCTCAGCTATAATTGTATACGAATTCATCATGCCTTTGTTTTAAATTTGCGAATATAAGTGATAAATTTTATGTCTACCGTAATAAGAAGGGAGAGTCCCACTTTTGAAAATTAAAGTGCTTTAGATTTTGTAATTAAAGTGAACGTGGAAGTGACTTCTTTTAAAAGTAGGATATATTATTAATTATATTAAGAAAAAAATAAATATTTCAATTATTTTAGCGAGCGTCTAAGATAAATATTGATAATCACGGTATAGGGATATATTTTCAAATTTTTGAGAGTGCGTACTGCGTTTCTCTATAAGAAATAACAGTTTTAATCTATATCCATAGTTCCGAAAAACTAAATATTATTACTCTCATTACAAATACGATTTTCATTTACTATTTATATTTTATAAGAAAATAAATACAGTCAATCACGTAAAATATTCAACCTCATTAGATCGAAATTACATATATGTAAATATAATTAAAGTAAATATTTTTATAAATTTAAACAAAATAGGAACTATTTATATTAAGCTTCTGAAAAACAATATTTTGTTAAGTTAAAATAACTAATTTATATATTTAAAAATGCATATTGATTATTAAAGATTCAAATGAGAAGCTATCCAATGTTCTCAACTAAATGAAAAGAAATTTTGCAGTTCATTTCACTTTCAAAATAACTTTACTATGTTTAAACAAACAAAACAATTTTTAAACAAAAATAGAAAGTACAAATTATGTATGATTTTTTTTTTTACTTTCATGATTGTTTCTATAAGTTTTTAAATCTTAGAAGAGAAAATAATTATTGACTATTGACTTTTACCATTTTCTTAGGCGTCGACATTAAAGAATAGGTAATTTTAATAGCTTCAAATGAAAACAAAACTGAAACTAAGAATCTCTCAGGTAACATAAATTTGAATAATTCAGAATTCAGACAACTAGTGTTTGTTAAACATTAGCCAGCAGTAAGAAATTGTGATTGACATTTCCTCTATACAAAACTAAATACAAATGTGCCAGGGCAAAATAAATTCACGTGCATAACTAAAACAGAAGAACGCGTGTAATAATGAAGTAATATAGCACTTGCTTCTTAAATCGAGGGATGAAGTCGATCGCCTATGCATGGTTACCCCTTTTCTAGACTCAGCGGTTGACACTAATATCCATATACAAAGCATACGTTTTAGTAGAGGAAAAAAGAGAAAGAATCGCTGTGATATAAATGCCCCCTCGATGACGGTCTACGTATCACTTTATGGTACGCAAGTAGCCTTAAATTCATGTAAATTTTATGAGTTTAGCCAAACTGTCGTAATATATGAGGCAGGCCTATTAAACTGTGGGAGTATCTTCTGGGGAAACCATTCCCAAAAGGCCTTACCCGCTCTTCGAGTGTTGTTGCATTCCACTGAGTCACAGGGAACGACTAACTTCAGGTCTACTTACTCAGAGTTAGACTTGCCACTACCGACCAATGACGGAGTACGAGTATCTTTTATCTTGCACAACCCTAGAACAGCCTGAGCCAAAGTCTTTTGGCTATCAACAGCGATCAAAGCATTACTGGTCTGAGGGGAGAGGAATGGCCCTGCTACCAAGACTGGGCGTTGGATAAACTATACTAAACTAAATTAACTAAGCGTGTTAAGCTATAAAAAGCTTATCATGATTTTGTTCAGTGCAAAAATGAGGAAACATTTATAATGCACAACTATAAAATGATTAAATTGTTGATCATCAACAATTTAATCCTTATATAGTTGTTAGATCTTGGAAAAAAATGAAGAAATGAAAATTACAGATGAAAATTACAGATGAAAAACTGTGATACGTTTTTAGCCAGAATTATCCTTGTGTGTGTGTGTGTGTGTGTGTGTGTGTGTGTGTATGAAATACATATTTCCGGTGTTTGGAAGCTCTCAACGTAGTTTTAGTTAAATAAAAGATCAAAATTTAAAGAATATTTAATTACTTGTGGACAAAGTAATAAAGAACTTTTAGTTTCGTAGAATTCCTATATTTATTGATATTCGTGCGAAGAGCTTTACTAAATTTTGAAAAAATGGTCAAAACTCATCCCACATTCTCAAACTAATTAATCAGACTTTAGATGTATATAGATCTTAAGTACTGATTAGGGCCTGTACTCACTGGGCTCATCTAGCCTACTGACAACCTGAATGTTCTCTAATTCTCGTTGAATTATTATTCTTGAATCTTCTATAATTAAAACTTTAGAGGCATTTAGTCTTGTGGTTGTAAATAACATTTTTTTTCTGTTATATATTCCCCCTGATCCAAATGTCCATCATTTTTTTAAATATCCGCTTTTACCGATTTTCGGTTCGAAACCACGCATTGATTAAAGCATATCATAAGTTCAACCATTATAGGTCTTTCATCTGATTTTTACCAATTAGCGTCCTTTACACGTACGTTCTTCCGCGAGTGCTTGGAGAGTACGGGATTGCGCGCACGCTCCAAGCACTCGCAATAGAACGTACGAGTAAAGGGCGCTAATAGCGCCCTTTCCACGTACGCTCTTGGAGTGCTTGGAGCGTACGGTACTGAGAGCTGGTAAACTTGCAGTACGCTCCAAAGCAGCTTTCCCTTCCTCTCCGACACCTTCGCACGTGCACACAATCGCACGGGATCGTAATTTCACCAGAGAAAGAACGTACGTGTAAAGATCACTATTGGGTTTGAAAGATGGTACACCCGAATGCCACAGCTCCTTTTTGGAAAGAACTTCTTTTACGCGGCTTACAGTAGAGTGAACTGGCAGGAATCGTCACGTAGCGAAAATGCGTTATGCCTCCTTGATAAGAGCTTTTTCTCAATTAATCTGTGGCTGAATGGTTATCGCATCTGACTACGGAGTATGGGACTATCGCTTTACGGAGCGAGAGGTCCCTGGTTCAAATCCCCGCACAAGCGCTGGCCGTTTCTATTCCCAATCATTCTGGGAATAGCGCAGTATATATATATATATATATACATACATATATATGTGTATATTTATATATATATACATATATATTACATTATACAAATCGTAGAGAGAGTTGGTTGAATAAAAGAGGGCTGCGCTTTTTGGCGTGACAAAAATACACTAATATAATCAACAGAAATCTACATATTAAATCACGTTTAGAGTTGAAAAAATAACGTAAGGAACTTTGTTCCTGACGGGGTCCCCCGACAGCACAATTATTATTTTTTTAGTTTATAAATCTAACTTAATTCTCAGATTTCTGTAACAGAACTTTATTAAAAAATTATTGATACCAAAGTTTATTGTTTTGACAATGAGCTCAAGATCAAAAAAGCAAAGTCATAAAGTAATTATAGTGCTGTCAGGATCATATGATAGAAGTCATTTTTACTGCTAATAAAATAGCATAATTACAAATGCTGGTACTTTCATATACATTAATGCATGTACTGATTTTTTACATTTACTTCTATATCCAAGTATTTAAAGTATACAAAATATGCGAACAATACATAAAGTTAATTGGTCTAGCATTGATTATGCATTAAAGCATTATTTTTAGAATTTTAACTATGGGAGATGCATTAAATTCGTGACTTTCCAATCTTAATAAAAACTGCCTATGAATAAAATTATACCAAATAAATTAATATTTATTACTGAAAATAAAAGTTTCAGAACTTTCTCGACTTAAAATCCGCCATAATTTAATGAGCAACAACCCTTTTGTATCTCTCTGAGTCTTTTCACGCCTGCTAGACCAAGAAATTCCCCTCTCTATGTAAGCACATGCAGTTACTTGTCAAATGCAATTAGGTAACTTTTCAAAGTAAAATCGACACTCTCTATTAATAGAACCACATATTCCCTTTCCACGGGCCACCACTTTATTAATTACGTTTACAGCGGCGAACAAATGTCTCCCCAAAAATGTTTCTTCATTTATTCATTCGACCTGCGTCTCTAATGAACCGTTTTATTAATAATCTCCGAAGAATAATGTCATAAATGTATTGATCCCGGCTCTGGGAGCATTATCGAGCACTCTTAATGTGTGTTATTTCATTTCCTCAAAATATGACATTCTAGGAATATCGTTGGGCACGCTGGAATAAGCTAATAGATCACTAATGGGAGTTTCAGTAACATATGTATTTTTGCTGGATTATAATAAGCTACTTTGATGTTAATGTATAGAACTGTATCCCTCAATTATTTCTTTAAAAATAGATGTGCTTTTATGAATAAAATAGATATTCAAGCAAGCCACTGCATAATGTTCATAAGACAACCACAAAGGAATGCACTTTTACCATATAATATATATATATATATATATATATATATATATATATATATATATATATATATATATATATACTAGCTGAAAACCCGCGCTTCGCTACGGAGTACATTCAAATTAAATACAACGGTCAATGTATGCAATTAATGCCAATATATATATATATATATATATATATATATATATATGTATATATATATATATATATATATATATATATATATATATATATATATATATATATATATATATATATATATATATATATATATATATTTATAAAAAAATCGTAAGGGATATTTATTTTTTTTTGATAATATCCAATCGTCTGCTGCATTAGAAAGAAAAAGAATATCATTTTTGTCTATTTAGTTGTTATGCACGTGACGATAAATTTATTTAAAGTTCCAGAAAAAGAAATCACGTGATCAACATTTAATAAATTAAATTCTAAAAATTAATCTTTAAAAATTCACCAAAAATCAGAAAATCAAGGTAAAGGTTCGAAAAAGATTTCATTTTGAAGGAATTTTTATGATCTTTCTCGTGATATAAATTTTATAACCCTTAATGTATTATTTTAAATACAAACGTAAAAAAAGTTTAAAAACAGCTTGAAAGTTTAATTTAAAATTATCTAAGAAGAATTTTTGAAAAATCTTTCTTAGTGCACCCCTACACTATTAGAAGAATCGCCATGCAAAATTTCAGCTCTTTAGATCCAGCGGTTTGGTCTGTGCGTTGTATGTCAGTCAGTCAGTCAATCAGTGAATGAATGAGTCAGTTACGGAACTGTTTTATATATATAGATATGTGTGTGTGTGTGTGTAATATCTTCAATATTATGCCCTCCATTCTAGCATATAAATTCCTGTCTTAATTCTAAACACAAGTAATACTACTTCATTTCCTTAAAAACCTTAGCCACAGAGCTTCCCATGAGAACAAGACTTTTAAAATCGCATGTCTCTGTATTCCTACACGCGTATGTACGAATTCAGGAGTAAGTTAACTTCGCGAGTTCCGAAATCTGCTGATCCTGCAAATAATTAGTCACATGTCCACCTCGCCCTCTTGCGTGAAATGTTGAAAGGTGATATTATGAGCCGTTCTTCTGGAATAAATGGATGTATTTTCGCTCTTATGGCCTTGTCATGGTGCCAAGCAGCCTGTATGATGCACATCTTGAAGATCAGCAATAAACGATTCGGCCAGACTGCATCTAAAATGTTTCCCGTCTGCCTGAGTATAGCTTCTGCCATGCAAATATGATATAGTTTTCCGTTTCAGGATCTCATTCAAGGATTTAATGTGGACACGACAACGAGACGACATAATGCAAAGGGGATATTACACACACACACACACACACACACACACACACACACACATATATATATATATATATATATATATATATATATATATATATATATATATATATAAATATATATTTATATATGTATAAATGTATAAGAGTAACCAAGATAAATAACAAATGGGTAATAAAAAAGCAAAAGTTCATTGAACTGCAGAGTGTCTACAAAAATTACATAAAAAACACAGACTTAAAAATGGAAATGAAAGTACAAAGAAATACATGAGTTAAGTACCTAATTAAAACTGACCTTTTTGCAGATAATTAACCATAATAAAATATATATCAACACAACAAGAAAAATATTACCTTAACAAAAATATAATATTACTATTTTTATACCTTTTAATCATATTTTTAATTAAGACAAATTATAAACTGATACTTTTAGTAAAGAAAGTAGTTAAAACTTTCTTCCTTACATGCATTAAAATTAAACGGATAAAATTGAGGGCCAAATATAAAAAGAAGATTCTACTTAAAATTATATTCTTATAAAGATACGGAAGAATAAAATACAAAATTAATATTATTAATAGAATATTTAAATCCTGTTGCCCGTGTTATTAAAATATTCTACATTTTTTAATTGGATTTCAAATTTTCTTTATTATTTTACAATATATATTTATATAATCAATCAATACTTTATAAAAGAAGATAATAATATTTTGAAAATGTGTTATTTGCTTGGTTCGTGTGGATACTCCTATGCTATTTTATTTGGAACTTATATCTACAATTTATTTGTCAGTCATTTCAAAACCTTTAGGGACACAATGGCAAACATTTACGTAATTTTTTAAGTATATTTAAAAAATTGTAGAAAATCAGTTGACGATGACCCCTGTTCAGGACACATGTCAGAGACAACCGTTAGCGTTCATGTAATAAAATTCAATTAATTCGACATTGCTTTCAATAAGACGGACAAAGTGTTGATAAGTCATTTGTAAGTACTACAGCATGTCAGAGAAGATGCAAAGATGCTCATCGCTATTACGTCTCAGCATATAACAACATGATGAAGCTTCTTTGTCCTTATTAATCTTCGCTTATGGAATATAGACCTACCTTGAAACTAATGGATTTTACTTTTGTTTTAAAAGTTGAAAATTATTTTGAATAGTTCAAGATTCTCGATGATAGAGAGGATGAAAAATGCAAGGAGTTAACCTTGAAGACACACCTCCAAGACTCCATACAGAAGTGTAAACGCCATCGAAAAAAGTGTGTCAGTGAAGAACAGGAGTATTTCGATGGCAGTAAGGCTCTATAACGTATACAAAGTGCGCCCATAAAGTAACCGAACAATTTTTTATAAATAAGAAAAATAGAGAGGTGCTTTTTCGATTAAGAAATGGGATAAGGCGAGTTAAGAAGGAACTGTTTGATTCTAGACAATGGTTTCTTTTTCACGATTATGCTAGGCCCCCATATAGCAATTTATGTACAACAATATTCATTCAATTACAGTGATGCTAAGCATTCAATTACAGTGATAAATCACCCACCATATTCTCAAGACTTATCGCCAGCTCATTTTTTTACTTTTTCCGAAGCTTAAGATGGCCATGAAAGGACAGAGATTTGAAAGAGACTCGGATATTAAATCGAATGTTGCGCGTATTTTGCGAACGGTTAGTTCCAACGCCTATAAACAGTGTTTCGATGACTTGTAGAAGCGTTTGAAAAATTGTATAGACTCCTTTGGCGATTATTTTGAAGGAGATAAATTTATTTGAAGGTGAGTAATATTTTCCTTATTTATAAAAAAATTTCCGATTACTTTATGGGCGCTCCTTGTAGGTAACCATCCTTTTAGGTAAACCTACAATTACGAAAAACAAAGTTTGAGAGCTATCTTAATAGTTTCCGCTTATGGTATTTGCTTTCTCAAAATTTCATATACAACTCATGTTTTATCGCTGTATTTACCCACTGATTTAATTGTTTCTGATTTCAAGCTTAACTTCATACGAAAATCGTAACTATTTTTTAACGAATTTATGTGAACTTTTATTGATATAATTGTTCAGATACATATTAAAAATTATTTACGCCATCCCAAACCTAAAACTTCCTACGTCTATATATATATTACACCTAGTTTTCGAGTGATTTGTCAGAATAGAGTAGTTCTACTCAACCTTTTTTTTTTCTCGGGCCACATGTATATGTTTGCTACGTTACGCGGGCCGCAAATTTGTACACTATACTTCATAGTATAGTAAGCTAAAAAATTAAACACAAAGACTAAATGTATTCATACGTTTCGATTTTTAAAAACGATTGTGATTTTTTTTTTTTTTTTTTTTTTTTTTTTTTTGGGGGGGGGGGGGTTGAGGCAAATGTTTGAATTTGGACGTATCAGGTTTATACTTGTTACATGCTACTCTCAATACGTCATGGAGGTAAGAATCGGTAAGCCGATTTCTATATACAGTGGAATCTCGATCTATCGTTTTTCAAGGGACCGACTGAACTGAACGATAAATGCGGGAACATAACAAAGGAATATCATCGTCGGGACTGACTGAAATAAGCGACACATACGGGAAAATGATGATTCGGCGTACGATCGATCGATATTTCACTGTACATTCTTCACATATGTCATTTTGAAATTGGATGATTTACGTAGATCCGTTGATGTGAACAACGTGAGCGGCAGATGGCACATCTTTGTGCAGTTTTGTGCCGCCACTAATTTTAAAATTTTGTTTGAAAAGTCTAACGTCTGTGAGCGTTTCGGGCCGCACATAAAAGCTTGGTGAACCACATGCGGCCCGCGAACCGCAGTTTGACACCTGGATTAAAGTGTCAATTAAGGTCTTAGTTAGTCATAATAGATAGCTTTTGTTTATTAAATAGACTCACAAAAGTAACAATGTCTCGCAATCACACAAAGTGCGCAGAGAAACTTCTTGGGAAATGGGCACTATGTTGTTGTTTCATATGTCCC
Organism: Dolomedes plantarius; assembly: GCA_907164885.2. Classification (NCBI taxonomy): domain Eukaryota; kingdom Metazoa; phylum Arthropoda; class Arachnida; order Araneae; family Dolomedidae; genus Dolomedes; species Dolomedes plantarius. Next base: position 158,976,725 of record OU015495.1, on the reverse strand, counting down.
CTGAGTGGAATTTCCAGCCCAGATCCATACAGGCATCGGGATGAAGTGTGCGCCTCCTGTTTGAATAGCACCATTAGGGTCAGAAAGCGTCTTAGCTAGTTACCACCTCAATTTTGACCGAACACCCCCATGCTGGGGTGTGGGGGATCGTACCATCTCTTACCCTCACTGACCTTCATAGAAGGAATTTCCAGTCTACGAATTTAAAGTGCCCTTATCCGGCCTAGACACGGGGGTATTTATTGACATCCACCGGGTTTCGAACCGAGCACCCTCAGCACTGAAAGCCAGCACATGGGCACTATTTCAAAGTCGTATGTGAATAAAATGCTTATAAATCACACACAATTTATGCAATCGACACTGACACACTTCATTATTTGAATATTTGAATGGTGCGAATTTTAAAACAGCCAGGTTACTATTGCCATTGCAAACATTGTTGGTGACTAATGAAACAATGTTTTCTGTGAAACGTCGTTTTGCTATTTTACTAGAAACTGAAAATATATTTCGTGAATGAAGATTTTAGTTGCTTGAAACTATATTCAGAAATAATATTCTGTTTCATAGTTATATTATATGTAACTGAGTAGGTCTATTTCGGATTCAAGCTTTAGTATTAGTTAATAGCACAGTTATATTATATGTAACTGAGCTAAAATAAAGCATATTCAGCAAAAATGTACACTCCACTGGCTTCAAATTTGTAACGAATGGTGTGCGTAAGAGAAAAGTAAGAAACGTAAGAAATGTACAGAATAAATCTGTGTTCATAAAAATCTGACGATTTAAAATTTAACGAGCAAATATAAAATAAACTGAAAAAAATCCAGCATTTTAACCACCGTCAATATATTGGTTTTTAGTAAATGCTGCCATTCAATTATTTGATAAATTTGGTGTTAATGTAGTTATGCTGTGCTTGTCGTGAATTTAAAAACGATGTTTCATATTACATGTATGCAAATATTTATTTGACTTGATTAATATTAAAGGGGTAAATGCTTGTAAAGTTTAATTAGATATATAAAACTCTCTGACATTCATTTAACTTATTTGAATGCATTCTTACGTCTCTACCCTCATATGTGTTAACATCTCTGTAGGGCTATTCCGCAGAAATTCGCTCCATAATGTTTAGAAGCATTCAAAACATTATCGCGTGCACGTAATACAAGGCAATGTTATACCACCCAAATATGTCAGAGTTTAATTACTGAAGGAACTCCGCAATTTAAACCTTCCACAGCGCAATTAATCTAAAGCAGGCGTGTATGTATCGTTCTGGAAATATATTGTGGGTGCCGTGAAATTCTAACGATAGTTATTCGATCACAAATCACTTCAGGGTTGCCATGCAAACGAACCGAAGGTTTTTGCTTTTGCATGAATTTAAGAATTTTCTTCATCTATGTTATCCACGAGCAAGAGGTAATAAAATCCGACAACACACTCGTTAGTTTTCAGTGGCATCACATATCCGGCTCACTATAATTTCTAAGCAGTTTGAAATCATGATTCTTAAACATTTTCGTTAAAAATAAATATATAAGATACTTAGCAACGATATTTAGAGTACGATATCTTACTGTAAAACATACGTAAAGATTTATAAAAATAAAAACAAATTAATAAATTCCAAATATTTTCTCTAAATATCCCAAGTGAAACAGACTTTTTAAAAAATATTTGTACATGAAGGGTTGCATAATCTTTTTTACAAACCACTATTTAAGCTAGTTCATTCCGATTTTTTTTTTAAGTCTGGTGATCAGAATCTTTCGGATACACTTATTTGCGACAAAGAATTTCTGATTTATATACATGAACTGCATGAAAACTCTTCAATTTTTAAAGGAAAACATATTTACTTTTGTAAAAATTCTACCAATGAACATATACTCAGAATGTATTATAAATTTTGACCGAAAACTTTTTATCTTTATCTAAGGGAAAAGTTATGTTAACAAACACAGTCAATATCAACATAAAGAAATTTTACTGCGGGCTTTAAAATAATCGTACTTGACATGGTCTTCAAACGTCACAGCCCAATGTTTTGTAGTCCAGAAGTATAGCAAAAAGGGCAAAAAAATTAGCATATTTGAGTCTGTGAAATATTCAACCGATTGATTCTCCCGTTAACACACTCGACTCTTTCCGCTACGTCACTACACTCATGCGGGATGAATTTTATCTCAACATGGTTGAGATAAAATTTTACTATCCTCTAAAAGATGCCTTTTGATACGTATTTATAGAAGTAAATTCGCCCGAATGATTATACATAGTTTTGAAGTTTAGTTTTTCTCTGAGAAAAAGGCCGTAGACAAGTTAAACCTCAAAAAACAAAATTCAAGCATAACTACTTTATTTAATATGAGTATGAAGACTTAAAAATTCAAAAGTATAAGGACTCAAAAAAATTAATGCATAGAATATTCTAAACTGAAAATTATCATCTCAATATGATAATCGTTGCCACAAAACATGATTTTCCGGAGATAAAATTTTTAGATATGCATACTAATTTACCCTAAATACATATTTTACCTTTTTTTAAAAAAAGTTTGTTTATTTTAAGCCTGTATATCTACTTGAATGTAAATATTTAAAATACTTGACTATTTGAACAACCTTTAAAAAATCTTCAACGGGTTTCTACACAGAAATTTGTTACTTTGCATGCAAAAACACTGGTGTCTTTCGAAAGTATAAAACGATACATAGGCCAGCTTCCGAAAAATCTTTCAGGTTACTAATTTACGGACGAAGGTTTTTATTTTATAAAGACCAATCTTCAAAAACTAATTCTATCTTCTTTTGAAACTCATGAAACTTTTGATTAATTAATCCATTGAATTTTTCCTTTCCGTTGAGACTCATATTTCCACTAGTTCTCGATTGGTGAAAGGTAAATGCATTTAGATATCTAATTATCATGAAAATGAAAAACATTTTCTGAAGCCATTTGCAATATATTATTCTTAAAACAGAGTGAATTTGGACCGATTCATGTGCAGCATGTCTTTTTGTCTCTTACATGTTCACTTTGTCTGTTATACCTCCATATCAGTAAATCGGTACAATATACGAGAAGTATTCACCCCACTCAATGTTCCGCTGCCTGAATTTAAAAACATCATAGGAACTTAAACAAGTACCCTTTCGGAAAATTCTCTCTGACCTTGAACTTGAAAGTATAAAAAAAGCAGTCAGAAAAGTCTCGTACACTCTCCCCTTAAAACTACGTCTAGGATAAAATTTATACCAACGCTGTAGAGGTGAGAAAAATAGATACCCATTGTCATCAACAGAAAGATTTTGTCTTGGAACTAAATTTAAAAAAATCATTTTTCCCCGTATTTAAAGATTAAGATTTTATTTTACAAATTGCTTAATGTTCTTGGAACCGGGGCTTGTCTACGTTGAATAAATATGCGCAAGAGCTAAATACAAATCGATCTTACAGGAAGCATTAAATTTTTTGCGCCTGGGCAACTGTAAATCGTTATAATGTATGGAATTTTTTGACATGGTCTTCAAACGTCACAGGAATTTAGAAGACCAGAAGCGAAAGATTGTTTATCATATTATGAACATAAAAACTATATTAATTCAGTAACAAATCATGTTGTTAAGGATAGAAATAAATGACATTTATTGGTTTAAAAAATCAGATGAAATATAAGCATATTGCAATCAAATTTCGAAGATATTTTTAGTTTACACAGTATTTTAAATATAATTTAGTTACTAGCATATTTTTAAAGAAATATCACGTCGAGTAAACGAATTATATATAATGTTTTACATTTCATCAGTTATATATATATATATATATATATATATATATATATATATATATATATATATATATATATATATATATATATATATATATATATATATATATATATATATACGTTTATTTATTTATGTATTTATCCCCACGAGTAAGCTGACTATTTAAGGAAAATAAATTTCTATTTTCATAAAAAAATTACATATCGAAAGACATTCTGCAATAAATTTCTGAATGAATTTTAGTGCACCATTAAAGATTATATTTTATTTCCTAAAAAATTGAAAGATATTTGGCATTGCTGATTTGTAAGATAAATAAACAGTTACGGGATCTTTTTGCAGTATAAGCATTTAGAGATCATTAAATTTGAAAGATTGCGAATTTGTATTTTAAATGTATTACTTACACTATGCATAAAAGTTACATGAAACCAGAATAAAATGAGCATTTTTTTCTCCGTAAGATAGAAATTCACTATTTATTCATACGCAAGTAGTTTCCTGAATTGATCGGTCCTTGAATCGGTCCTGAATTGGTTGACATCGCATAGTCAGACTAAATACTAAGGACCGGAGATTTTTTTTTTTGAGATACGCTAACGATTAATTTTGAATAACTATTGCATAAAGCGTGTGTAATTTTCAGAATTTTGGATATTTCAAAATTGATTTTTTTATAGGACATAATACTACAATTAATATCCATCGAAACAAAATTAAAGTTTTTTTTTAAAATTGTAAAATAAGCGGGCACACTGCTTTTATAGATTTATTTTCAAACGCGAGAAATATATTTAAAAAATACGCATTAGTTTGCTAATTAGTGATTAGAAAAATGTTTAGTATATCCTATCATTGTAACTGTAGATGTTCTGATAACATTTTACTTATATTTTTAGATTATGTTAATAATTTCTAAATACAGATGTCATTCCTGTTTGAATGAAATTGCATATTTTAAAATGTTGCTCAAAATATGAATTATCTCTAACTTAATACACAACCGTTTCATATAAGTGTATCTACAAGATAGTAGAATGAAATATAAAACAGTTAATATGCGCTGATAAATATAGCATAAATATGTATGCTCATTTCGTTTCATGTAAAAAAATTCAACACTCCATTGATAGCTGTATAAAGCAAAAATTTTACCATTCAAAATACCTCATATGATCATTTAAGGAAGTGAAATCACAACATTCAAATACTTTTTCATCGAAATTATTTTAGAAAGTTCCGAATATAGCAACATCCAGAAAGTATTTTATTCATATTACAAGAAATAAGGAAACTTACAGAATTATACATATAAAATTATTTTCAATCATGAATATTTCAGGAAAAGTTAAAATCAAATATATAATTTTTGATTATTCCATTCCTCTATGCACAATGTAAATAAATTGCAACTTATAGTAAAAATATTTTACAATACTGTCAAGAGACAAATAAAATTCTGTATAATATTATTTTTAGATTTAAAATAGGTTCAGATATTATCCAATACTTTGAAGATCACACTCTTAAATGATACAATACTCTCAGCGCTACAAATAACTGTGAAAACACCTCTAAACTCGATACATGGTAATATTCCTTTTTGCAATAGTGTTCGAATACTGTAATATTTGAAAATATTTCTCATTGAGAGCAAGTCTTATTAATATGCATATTAGTACTAAAATTCCAACTTAAAAATTAACAACCTCTTATAAAGAGGGCGATTTGTATTTTTTTATCAAGTTTCCCTACGCATAGAATTATATGAATGCAACACTGTGCATGGATTTGTAAAATTAAGCAAATAAAATGTTTATTAGTTTACTAAATAAGACGATCAAGGATGTGAGTCACAAACTTAAAATATTTATTTTTTTAGGGTTTCTGAAATACAAGAGAAAAATTTTCACTAACTTCTTATGTTTAATATCTTTAGGAAGTTTACATAAAACCAACTGACATTTAATTTATATTTAAAATCGTATACTTGACTACATTTTAAAATAGAGAAATTTTCTGACTGACAAATACCAAAAATTTTTTTTCCATTTTGTCTCCATTCAAAAAAGTAAATGAAACTTATTTTTAGATTTTCCTGTGTTTAAGTTTGAGTTTTCTTTTCCGAGAAAGAAAATTTGTGAATAAATAAATTTACCCGATCATATTTTCTTGTTTAAAAAAAACAGTATTGTGTTCATAGTTTTGACATAATCTCCACATATTTGCTCTGTGATTATGCAGTTTATAGCATACATTCAGACTCTTTTTTTAAAAAAAGAAATTTTAGATAGATGGCTGAAAAAGACATCTATTTGCTTTTTAGGTTATTTAATGTGCTTATATATAAAATAAAGCATTAATGTCAATAAACTTAAATTGTGATACAACACTCACGTTATACAAAAAAATTACATCTTCATAAATACACTGTTAGTCATAATACATGCAAAAAATAAACTATGAGCGCAAAATACTACCCTTTCATTGGATTTATTTATGTAATTCTAAATAAATTTTTATATTCTAACAGTCTGTTTTCCTTTTCAATATTATATATAAATACATTTGCACACAACCACAAGATCACGAAACACCAAAATATTCACTTCTACGAAATAAACATATATATAATAGTCTCTTTAGCATAGAGTGTCAATCTTCTTTTACCCGCAGGTATGTGCGATCTACGAAACGCGTTTAAAACCCTCCCACACCGGCATAAAAATAAATTGTAAAGTTAAAAAGAAATCGTACCTTGGGACTATTTTTTCCCTCTTAGCAAAATCCAACAAGCACAATTTTATTTTTCACCGCACCGCACCGCACCGCCAGTTTTCTGCAACATCTAACACATTATAATCTCACCGGCAATGAGGGAGCAGTGCGTAGTTATTATTGCAAGCGAGGTAATGCCTCTCACGAAAGAGCGGTTAGAAGTGCAGGAATCAGGACCAAAAGGTGCTTTAAAAGAGCTGCGAGGGAAAACGGGGAGTAGAGGCGCACCGTGGATGGGATAGAAGAACAAGCGAAAATAGCGCCATCTACCGGGATGCGAGGGAATTGGCATTTATATTTGCTTCCCGGTGCGAACTTAACCAGAAAAAGCAGCATGTTCATCTATTGCAGCCACACAATTAACAGTCGATTCATTCATTTATTTATCTTTACATATTTATTATCTATCTATCAATTGAAAGTATATGTTCAATAAAATTTAAAATAAAAAAAAAGATTTTGTAAATGAGATATAAATATAAACCTAAAGTTCTCATAACATTCATTTATTTATCTTTACATATTTATTATCTATCTATCAATTGAAAGTATATGTTCAATAAAATTTAAAATAAAAAAAAGATTTTGTAAATGAGATATAAATATAAACCTAAAGTTCTAAATATAATTATAATTGATATATAAATTACAGTTTATGTATCTTTACCTATTTATTATCTATCTATCAACTGAAAGTATATGTTAAATAAAATTTCAAAATAAATAAAAGACTGTAAATGAGATATAAATATAAACCTAAACGATCTAAATATAATTTTAATTTATATATAAAGTATAATTTATTTATCTTTACCTATTTATTATCTATCTATCAATTGTACAAAAAAATTTCAAAAATAAATAAAAGACTTGGTAAATTGATACAAATATAAATCTAAACGTTCAAAATATAATTATAATTTATGTATAAATTATAATTTATTTATCTTTACCTATTTACTATCTATCTATTAATTGAAAGTATATGTACAATAAAATTTCAAAATAAATAAAAGACTTGGTAAATTAGATACAAATATAAACCTAAAAGTTCTAAATATAATTATAATTTATATATAAATAATAATTATATTTAGAACATAAAATCTTCACCCATTTTAAAGTAAAATTTAACTCATATATTTAATTTAAAAACTACTTTAAAATCGACAAATGTTCTATTATGAATGTACATACAAACGTAGCCATTTCCATTTTGTTTTTATCTGCTTACATTCAAATATATAATTGATGTAATGTCTTCAATATCCGCCGCCCTCTTGGCGTAGGGGTTAGTGTCGTGAGCTGCCACGCAGTGGGCTTCGGTTCAAATCCCGATAAAGCCTTGGTTGTTACCATGGAGGTTACCCTGACTCACCTAAAGGGTACTCCCGTAATAAAGTACTAAAGATTTCGGTGAATGACAAAATGCAAATGTCTCTCAACAAGTTCAGCCGCATTAGAAAAATAATGTCTTCAGTACCCTCTATTAATTCTCTGAAATATCCTACATGTAATGAAAACATTTAACGCGAATATCTAAACACGACAGTGCAATTAATATGTATTCATACATTATGCATTATTAGAGAGATTATCGCTATTGTTCATTCTGTGAATGGCAACAGTCAGTAAAATAAATGAGTTGATATGAAAAGTTTAAATGAGTGGGAATGCTGCCATTAACAGATTATTTCCGGAATTCCACTATCTTGTACATTTGTCGATCTCTGTATATGGGTTTGTGTACCTCCCGTTTATGTAGGTAAATAATTTTCTATGTATCGTCAACTATGTACTATTTTTTGGCACATAAAACTATACATCAAAACAATTTTCTGAGCTACTAGGAAACTTCAAAGCTACGAAATAACTCACGAAACACACACACATACACATATAGACGTACACAAACAAACAAACAAACACACACACACACATATATATATGTGTGTGTGTATGTATGTATGTCTATATGTATATGATTTTTGATGACGCCAAATGTTCTGGCGTGTACACTATTGGCACCTGGTGTATGGAAAAAATCTGTCATAGCTGCAATGTCCTTCAAGTTCCCAAACAATACCTCTGGAGGTAAGGGGTCCAGTGTTCCGTTCTCGTCACTTGACTCGGTCCAAAATTACGGGACCGGTATGTTTAAAACGGACGCAGTGTGGACCTACTTTATTACGGGAGTACCCTTTGGTGGTGAACCTGGGGCAACATATGGAATCCATGCGGTGAAGTGGTCCCACACATCCAAATTCCGCCGTAGAAGATAGCCTACGCTCAGCTCCAAGCCATTTGGATATATATACATACATACATACATATATATATATATATATATATATATATATATATATATATATATATATATATATATACATATATATATATGTATGTATATATGTATATATATGTATATATGTATATATATGTATATATGTATATATATATATATATATATATATATATATATATATATATATATATATATATATATATATATATATATATATATATATATATATATAAATATATATATATATATATATATATATATATATATATATATATATATATTTATATATATATATATATATATATCTATATATGTATATATATATATATATATATATATATATATATATATATATATATATATATATATATCACCTTTTTTTGACTTGGAGGTTTTTTTTGACTGGAAGGTAGTTTACCTTGAGGATATTGACCCATGATTATCTAAAATTTAAAAATAATCATTTCTGTCTTTAAAATATTACGATCATCTTTCTTTTAACAGATCTAAAATAAACTCACACTTTTTAATAATATGAAAAAGAAAGCAAAATATTATCCCATATATAGACGAACAATCTCCCCTGTGTGGAGTGGATTATATTTAAATTCATGAAGTAAAAAATTTACATACGCAACCTTAAGTAGCATGAATAAGTAAAAAGTGTGACAAGACTTTCCGGTAAATTTATCTCATCTTTTTAAGTTGCAATTTACTTTACCTTTAAAAGTACTTTTTCCTTCATGAGGTTTTACCTGCAGGGAGGCAAAGAATATATAGTATATATGAAAATAAATCTTTTTTCCCTCCGCAGCTGAACCATCTAATATTTAAGCATACATTCTCCTATTGTATTGTTAAAATTTAAGAAAAAAATATTCATACATACCTTCTTAAATATAGGAATTGAAGGAAAAAAGCCCATTGTCGAAAACCAGTGTATAGCATTAAACTTTATGGAACATTCACGGGAAATTTTAAATCATCGTATCAAGTTTACGACACTTGACAGTAGCATTAATAAGTTCCATATGGTGAAGCTGATTTGATGCCAAAAGGTAAAATATTGCTATGTATCCAAACTAACAATGTTCTCTAACAATACAAATTCCGCAAAATTCGTAAAAGCAGTACGTTAATGTTAGTACTGTGAAGAAGCGCTGGATGTTATAATTCACCTAGGTGTGTGGTCGAAAGACTGTCAATAATGAAACTCTTATAACCACCCCAGAAACAAAAAAATAATAGTGTGTGTGTGTAAGATTTGAGGAAGACTAAAGGCATTGAATTATAAGCCAAAAGTTTGGCGTAATAGAAAAACTGTATGTGTGGCCACTAATAGTGATGAAAAGACTATTAATGTGATCAGATAGATGGTGACATTATTTTATGGCCCACAATAAAACTTTCAAATAATCGTGAAAGTTGTATCCCAAACGAAAATTGTGGTGGGGAGGTACTTGGTATACTGTAAACGTGAGCAGTGAAATGAGGAACCAATTGGGGAAGGAACTATTAAGATAAAGGCAGCCCACTGTCCAATGAGAGAAAAAGGGGCGGGCCAAAATGGCTCAGGTAAACGGACACCAGCCCCTCTAAAAGAAAAAAAAGTCACCAGATTTCGCTTGCTGATTCCTGAGCTCTGACCCTAGAGCCGATTACGCTGTCGCGAAGAATTGTGGAAGTTCCTGTAGTCTGACATGATGATGCCGAGTCTTACTTGATGTGGGCATCTATCACAAAAAGTCTTCATCGTTGTATTCTTCAACAGTCCCGAAAGAACTAGAAAGAACTTAGAAATATTTGCTTTGTCTCTGCTTCTGGATTCCTCATGTATTAAGTGATAATATGAATGAGAACCTTATTTTATTAATAATTTAACTTTAAAAGAATGTTTAGTATTGTCGAATAAATGTATGATAACGACCGATACTTAAGTTTCCTTGTTTGTCCAACACATGCACACATCTATTTATAAAGGTTCTATTCTAACCTATATACTGCAGTCGATATCTATGCGACATTTGGATTTCCTTACGCATGTGGCTTTGAATAACGCACGAATTATACGTGCATAGTGCTACAAAATACGTTCACAGTAAAGTAGCACTACTAATCTTTCCTGTAACTGTTAATCACCAGCTTTCATGTCACTTATATCACGTACACATAATACGTTTATAATAATATGCACGCAATTTGTTTGAAATACTCCCTTTGGACTACTAATTGCTATATTAAATTTTAATTAGTACTATCTCCCTCTCTGTCCCTCTGTGTATGTATATATATATATATACACTGCTGGCCACTGTAAATGCAACACCCTGAAGGAAACATGCAAATAACATAAAATTTACAACATGCATTAGCGGAGGTGAGATATGCAAATGGTTAGAATGTCAGCGCAGACGCACATCACGCGCGCCTGTAGCGCCACTTCAAAGCGCTATTTAAGGCTTGGAGATTTCGACGATTTCAATTTTGGCAATTGTGTTTTTCTTGTGGTTTTTTCGAAAAAAAACGATCAATTATGCCTCGTCGAAAACAGCGATCATCTTTTGATCAAGTATCCGAGTTCGACAGAGAAATGATAGTGGCCTACCGAGATAGTGGATTATCTTTCAGGGAAATCGGTAGTCGTGTTGGACGAAACCAAACAACTGTAATGCGGATATGTGATCGTTGGATGCAGGAGGGTACGACGGACCGGCGTGTTCGATCGCATCCACCTCAGCGCACCACTTCACGTGATGACAGGCAAATTGTGCGCATGGCAGTGACGGATCGCTCAGTCACACCACGAACCATAGCACAGCACATGCAGTCTGTAACGCATCATCCAGTGTCTGCGCGTACCATTCGACGCCGTTTACAGCAGAGTGATCTGTCCCCAAGACGTCCATTGCTTTGTCTACCCTTGACGCAGAACCACAGACGTCTCCGCCGCCAATGGTGCGATGACAGAAGGATGTGGACGGCAGAATGGAATGAAATTGTCTTTACTGACGAGTCACGCTTCTGTCTGCAACCCACTTTGGTCGCATTCGAGTCTGGAGACACCGTGAAGAGAGGATGCTGAACAGCTGCGTTATGCACCGCCACACTGGTCCTGCACCGGGTATTATGGAATGGGGCGGTATTGAATATCACTCTCGCACACCTCTAGTACGCATTGCCGGTACTTTAAACAGCCAGAGCTACATCTCCGAGGTGTTGGAGCCAGTTGTCCTTCCTTACCTTCAGGGCTTGCCCACAGCCATATTTCAACAGCATAATGCACGACCACACATGGCACGCATTGTCCAACGGTTCTTCGTCAATCGCCAGATTGAATTGCTTCCCTGGCTGCCTCGCTCTCCAGATCTTTCGCCGATAGAAAACATGTGGTCCATGGTTGCTCTACGATTGACCCAGATTCCATCCCCAGCTGCCACAACAGATCAACTTTGGCAACGTGTGGAAGCTGCTTGGTCTGCTGTACCCCAAGAACTCATCCAAAGTCTCTTTGAATCAATGCCGAGGCGTGTGGCAGCGGTGATCTCCAACAATGGCGGCTACTTTGGCTACGGATTTTGGCAGGAACCACACTTCACAGAAGTCTATAAATCTAACCATTTGATACTTGGTCAACATGTTATCTACAAAATAAATTTTGTTGTGATATCTCTTGTCTTTCTTGGTGTTGCAATTTGGGTGGACAGCAGTGTATATATATATATATATATATATATATATATATATATATATATATATATATATATATATATATATATATATATATATATATATATATATATATATATATATATATATATATATATATATATATATATATATATATATATATATATATATATATTATATATATATATGTATATATGTATATATATGTGTATATATATATATATATATATATATATATATATATATATGTGTGTGTGTGTGTGTGTGTGTGTGTGTGTGTGTGTTTGTTTGAGTGTGAGATTTTTAAGAGCTATAGAAACAGATGTTGAAAATGCGGATTATATTGTAAAATCAGCTGTTTGCAGGATTACGGTATATCAAAGAATAATAACAGAGAATGGACAGCCGCAGAAACTCAATAAGTGTGTGGACCTATACCCGAATTCGTGGACACTGGATTAACAAATCGAAATTCGACCGATGCTACAATTCAAATTCGCGAACGTTTTGCAGATTACTTTGACAAAAGAAACAACGCAACATAAAATTAAATTAAATTAAATATTTTAGGAATAAGTAGTTGTCTGCCCGGCGTTATCTGGGTATTTGGGTCATCTCAGTTTAACTCGACCATTTTGGACATTTTATTTATGTTATAAATAAAATGCCCAAAATGTCCTCTCATGCCGATGGGAGCTAAACTTGGACTTAAAGGACATCGGGAGTGTCACTATTCATCTCAGAGACCCTGAAAATTATGGATTGGACATTAATATCAGTCGTTTTTGATTATTTTCACAAGTCACCCCCTTAATCCCCCCCCCCCTAAGGGTGCTAGGGGTTAAAACATTTTTATAACTTTCGTGTGAACTGTCAAACAAATGCATGTATTTACTAGCAATTTCTATGAAAATTTCAGTTCGATCACTCATTTTAACTAAAGGCGGTCGCGCGACAAATCTGTAAAATTGTACTACCGGATCGCTTGTCGTCGAGACTAAAGCTCGTGGGAGACGGTAGATCGTGTTATGTCTGACAGAGATGAGGCAACATAGTGTGATACAAATAGACCGCTCGCCCCCTCCCTCCCCGCACAGACGCTTTCTGTGTGGCCGACCCTGAAGAGTCGAGAACTCGAACTTTATTTTTTTATTAATACAATAAATCCCCGCTTTTCAAGATCATCATGATTCTCGATCTTCTCTAAATTCAAGCTTATATATATATATATATGTGTGTGTATATATATATATATTTATATATATATATATATGTATATATATATTTGTGTGTATATATATATATTTATATATATATGTATATATATATATATATATATATATATATATATATATATATATATATATATATATATATATATATATATATATATATATATATATATATGTATATATATATATATATATATATATATATATATGTATATATATATATATATATATATATATATATATATATATATATATATATATATATATATATATATATATATATATATATATATATATATATATAAGATATCTAGTATTCGTTTTCTTAGACCACATTTCTTAGACCATTGTTTTCTTAGACCTTTATGCCACAATACTGCTAAAGCGTAAATATTCTGCTCTTGCTATTAATTGAAGATTAAATATTAAGACAAACAAGTCCCTGTAATATTCCACAGTGACCATACTAGTGAAAGATTTTAAGAAACAAACACAGGTGTTGGTGCATTGTGCCCAGAATTATTGCTTTCGCTCGTATATTAGCAATAAATATTATGACCCCTAAAAAAATTTACAGGGTATTTCAAAATGAATCATCCGATTTAAAAAAAAATAACTATTCATTTTTTAATAAGTTTTTATTGAATAATGTATAGGCATAAAGAGGGAAATCTCGAGTTTCACGCAATTGCCGATAAGTAGTGCTAACGCTCTTCCTTCGCCCACAACTCCAGTGTTTGTAAAGATGGCAACTGCACAACAGAAATCACTTTTTGTACTATGCTTTGCGAGGTGTGAGTCCGTAACAACTGTTCAGAGGGATTTTCGCCAACAAAACCCTGATAGCTAGAAGTTCCTACCTCTCAGAGCATTACGTGATGGTATAAACAATTCCAAGACACGGGTTGTCTGTATACGCGTAACAACCGTGGAAGCAATGTATGCAGACATGCTCGCAAAAGTTTGGGACGAATTTGCCAACCGTATAGACATATGTCGTGCATTCAAAGGTGTTCATGTTGAGCACCTTTAATTTGGTTTGTAAAAAAAATTTATGACTAGCCATGTAATATAAAATTAATTTTCAGTTTCTATGTTCAATATTTTTCATAATATACTCATTTCAAATCGGGTGCTTCTTTTTGAAACACCCTGTATTTTATTTAAAGCTTTCGATTTCGTTTTCAGTCAACACTGTTTATAGTTTCATTGTCTTTTTATTTTGATTTATTTAGCTTAAATAAACTTAGCTTAGCTTACATAAGATACTTGTTAATTGTTTTTAAACGGTACAGCTTAGCTTTAGCAAAATATAAACCTGTAACTCAGGGGTGTCAAACTTGCGGCCCGCGGGCCGCATGCGGCCCTCGACGAATATTTTTGCAGCCCGGACAATATATTGGCCCACGGTAATATATAATAAATTAACCGACGCAGAATTATAATAAGATAGGAAGATAGATGTCAAGTGTCAGAACGTAAACATTAAATTTTCCTGTTCTTTTATTTATGTTTATTATAATGTATTATTTAAAATAAATCTACGTTTCTATTAATATTGATTTTTTTGCGGCCCACCTATAGTTAAACCTTGTTTGTTTGGCCCAAGTTAGCCTTTGAGTTTGACACCCCTGCTGTAACTTATTTATTAATTTTGTTAAATTAAAAAAAATTATATGTGTAAAAGTTTTACAATGCAAAAATATTCTACTTACCGGTGGATGAAGTTTCTCTTATTTATTAAAATTTGTAGAATCCTGTAGAGGTTAAACAATTAAGGAAAATATTTCATGATTACATTAATATCCTATTATTAATATTTTTAAATTTTCTCGAAATAGAATAGTAATATTTTTTCCTTTAGCTTTTCAGAAATAGGGTAAATGGAATACAAAAATTATAAATGTCTCCTTAAATTTTTATCACTTTGCACTCTTCTAGATATTAATTTTATGTTTTAGAGGACGCTTGCATCATAGCGTCATTCAACATAGTAGAAAACATATTCTGGTTGCTCCAATAATTTCGTTATAATTATGACTCTGTTGCTTTAATTTTAAATGTATTTTCGCTACATAATGGCTTGAATAAGCGGTAGAGAAGTTATTCGTATTCCTTTCATGCTTACAATTACATTCTATCGAGGTTGGCATTGACGACATGTGGAATCTGGAAACAATTTGATTTTACTATCCGAGTTAAGCATAAAGACCAGAGTATTAAAAAAAGGCAATTTCGAAAACAGGGTTTTCTTGTTCATTCAAATTTTCCAAAAATTATCGCACGAATGTTCATAGAATGTTCATATTTTTCTGTAAGTCTTTATTTTTATTTCGTAATTATGAAAAATAGCTGAAATAGTTCAGTATTGAGCTATCCGACTAAGTTTAAAACATCGGTTTTGATGAAAAGTCTGATTTTTTCATATAAATATATAATTCTGGATTCTTAAAGAATGTGAATTTCTCTTTGTAAATCTGTTTTTATTTTCTCTGTACGATCATTAAAAATGAAATTAGAGCGATTTAAAGATCCATTTCAATAGAAGTGGAAAATTTCAATTTCTTTTTTCTGAAGAACTTATTTTTCTTTAAAAATGTAAACGACTATTGTGATAGCTCAAAATCTAACCATTATCAGTCTATGCAATTTTTCAGGTGAATTTATCTTAATAACAAGAATATACTGAGGTATAAATTAGTCTCTAGGTACATTATTTGCTGGTTTATAGCTGCATGTACATAAAAACTAATGAAAAATTGCTAAAATTTTACATGTAATTGCATATAATGACTTGTATTTCTTTTAGATTTCGAGATATCGATTAGTTTTTAGACCATTACACTCTGAACGGCGTTACGTACATATGATAAAAATAAATTAATGTTCTGTGCATAATTTGCTTTTTTAAACATAGATACGTTTATGTAAAAAATTTACTAAATTTCGACCAAATCTCCCCAATTTGCATAGTTATGGTTTGTTTTTTTAACTCATTTTCATATTTTGGTGTTATGTTCGTTCGAAAAGAAAGACAGAAATTTTCGAAAGTACAGTTTTTGCAAAAAAATGCTCCAAACGTAGTCGGATACCTTGAGGCTTATATATCAGATGGATATATATCAGCATATATATCAGAATATTGAATCTGAATTAGTTATTAAATCTGCAGAATCTTATTAGCTTAGGATTTTACAGATTTTACTCTGAAACATCATTTTCCATCTGATCGTAGGTTTTTATACTTGAGCACCAAATTCAGAGTATTGTATATATTTATCAAAAAGTTCTTGAATTCAAAGCAAAACATCATCTTTATGAATATCTTAAAGAGTACCTTGCTTTTCCATGCTAAAATAGTCAATTATCTGTTTGCCGTAAATCATTAACTGTTAAAATGACATTAAGATAATCATTAAAGTTGAAATAACAAAACTGAAAACTTCTGTTATTTAAGTGAAAATTATACCACCATTGCTTTTCGCTCAGGTTTTGACAGGCTCAGTTTAAAAAATTGCAAGTCATTAAAATAGCTAATCTCGCTATTCAAAAGTTTTTCTGTCCTTGAAATCTTGAACACGATTCTCACGTGACAGCCAGACAAAAAGTAACAACTCAAGCAGCCAGTAGCAGGGCTTTAAATATTTTCACAGGAAAATTTTCCCTTCTTCCTTCTCTCTTACAAAACGGTTACAGAACGTATAATATGATTATTGTAGCCATAATTAAATGCTACATATTTCACAGAAACTGCATTTTATCATAAGACAGTCTAGTCAGAGGTACCTATCAGCGTATTGTTATCGTTTCAAAATCGAGAGGCGTGACAAAAGACATTAAAGGCATTGAAGTAATATGTATCAAGACCAACAGAAAAATTATTTTACTCTTAAACTCATAATGATCAAAATCTCCTAAACAGATGTCGATTAGATATGAATATGTAATAGACTACACCTTTTGAAAAATATTTAATTTCTTTAAGAACAAGGCCTGATTAAATTAATTCTTCATTTGAATTGTACATGAATAATATATTTGCTTAAATTTTAGAGCTTAATATTGTATCTTTGTTGTTGTTTTAATCAAGTTAAAATATATTAATGAATACTGATTTTAAAAAACACATAATTACCATGCTAACATACTTTCCACTTAAATGACTCTTACATTACTGCAGAGTTCAGGTAGGTGGCTTAGAAATTTAAATTTCAACACCCCTGTTATAGCACGTTTCCTGTAGCTTTATATCATGAATTCTTCTCCCCCTGAAAGACGCATTGAGACTCCTGACATCTTGTCGAAATTTCTCAAATTTCTTGGTATTTGTGGCTATAAAACTTATGTAGAAAGTTTTGGATTAAATTTTTCTTTTTTTTTTCCAGGTCTTTCAAACACACCAAGTTACTGAACCCTTTTGCAACACTATGCAAAATTACACGAATAAAGATTTACCTTCTGTAAATAGTTAACTCTGTTTTGTTCTAAGATGTAACGACTATCAGCCACGACCAGTATTTAAATGTTCTTCCATTCGTAGTATACAGTCAATTGCATTTTTGAAATAATGTGAGGAAATCTTATTTTCAATCATATCCCATGTAGAATTTAATGTTAAATAGTTAAAAGTATTTTGTAATGGGGCATTAAATTTCCACTTCAATCAATCAGTCTAAAGTGACTTCCATCAAGTGAATCTAATTTATTTTTCTTTATATTGCTTTTTTGACTTTTGTTTTCTTTCTTACATTTGTAATAAAACTTGCGTTTAAGGGAACAAGGGACCTTCAATATCGTTCTTTTTAAATTTGAATATGCCATAATTTATATGCACCATGAGTATAAATAATATTCTTTTCTACTATACAGGAGATACTTAGAATTCACAACTAAGTATTTCGTTGAGGAATAAGACATGTTTATCAAAAAATTCTTCAAAAATGATACAATTTTTCAAAAAGTTCCACGCGTATTCATTTTCTTCTGATATCTTCCAAATTTCTCAGAATTCTTAATTAAAGTGTTTGTCATACAATCGTGCATAATTCTTTGAAATCACAAATATTTTTCAAATTTATAGACCATAAATTAAAGTAAAAATATAAAAACTTGAAAAAATAACAGGCAGAATATAAAAAAAAAATTATTTAAGACTTTTGATTCATACAAAAAAAAATAAATACACGTTTATATTTATATTCATATGGTAAACTTATAATACAAAATTTAAGGATTTTAATTACTATAGAATGCGCATAGTGCATTTTGGAAAACTTTAGAATTTTTGAAAATTTTTTTGAAAAACATGCATTATTCTTCCAAAAATTCCTTATTTTGAATTTTAAGGGTTTTCAATGTAGTAAAATAGAAAATTAATTATTCTCAATTTGTTTATAGAGTTAAAAATTGTAAATTGAAAAATTCGAATTTGAAGGTCCCTTGTCACCTTAACTTGTTGGTGCCCGTCAAAACAAGACTGCTGGATAGTAAATAAATGTACTAATACACAAAGTATACTCAACACATCATTGGCAAATGTTGAAAATCATAATATTAAGAACAGAGAAATACACTTACTAAAAAATTACTATTCAACACAATAAATCGAAATATGGTTAACCAATGACAAACTAAAAACTTGGTACGTGTACTCAGTAACTTTGTAACTCAGTATAGATCAAAATAAACAATTTCTGTCAGGTTTAATTCTATATTTCATAAACATAATTAAAAGTAGAAAGACAGAGAGAGGGCTAGTAAGATTCCTGTAAAATAAACAAAGCAACGTTTTTATGCGGCCTCGTGCTTAGTAAGTATCTAAAGCCAGATTTAAACATTTCACTGAGCATGCGCAGAAACAAATTAATGTGTTAGGCGGGCACGTGTTTAGCATCTAAAGGCAGATTTAAACGTGTCACTGAGTATGCACAGAAAGTAATTTTTAATTGCAAATTATCGCTAATTAATAGAAATTGCGTTTACAAAAACCAAATTTGACACATTTATAGTTTAAAATCTTTCGTTTAAGACCAAAATTAAGTACATTGACGCAGAAGCTTTCTCTCACGGACTGCCCAAATAATCGGTTTAGCAACTTACGTAGATATCATTACAGCTGATTTTTCAAGAAATGCGTAAATTGATAAAAATTAAATGGATTTTTATTATTTTTCAATTTTGCATTACAAGGAGAGAAAATCGTATGTCTCTAAACTACAAATCATGTAAAATCGCCTTTAATATAGAGACTGGCTTCCTGTACGTATGTTCTTTATACGTTTCAAATTCAAAACAAAAATCGATAATAACAAATAGATTACACAATAAATCAAGCAAAAACTTCCAATTGTAACCATGTGTTCTGCTCAGGCTGCAATTATAATGAAAAATACTCCGAGTATAAATCACGCTTTAAGCACTCTAAAAGCTCTGAAAGGTAGCTCAGGAGATGAAAGAACTTAAAACGTTTTGGCGCCGGTTTTCCCCATTCATCCTCACGTGCACGACGATTTCCCTCCATCATTCCCTGCTGCCCCCCTCCTGTTTCCCTATTGTTCCCCAACATGCAAAAAGCCCCCTTCTCTCCACTTTTCGACAAAAAAAGCTTTCAACAGGACGTTAAAAGTCACACACATTTTGCTTTTTGGCGGTGAAAGAGAGGGGAAACATTTTTTTTTTCTATGTCACTCTTTTTGAATGTTCGAATAAAATGTTTAGGCTTTTTGAGCCGAGATGAACAAAAAAAAAGAGGATAAAGGACAAATGTGTTCTTTAAAAGTGAAGTAGTACTTTTGAACGCTCCAAAGAAGACAGAAACAAGATGTTGCGTTAATTACTAAAGGTCAAAGCAGAAAGGTTTATGCTAAAACGATTTAACCTTTGACCAATTAAATTTGAATTTAAGAAGTTAGATATTGGAAAATAATCAAATATGGAATATCTGAAGTAGGATCCTTCATATTCGGCGCAAAACATGCATTTTATAAATTAATCATTTTTTAGCAATTATTGTCAAATTTTGTTTTACGTGTCAAGTTACGTACGATCAAATTCGACGCATTGTTTAACAGTTGTTTTAAAAGTTCTCAAATCTATCTCACTTTGTGAATTTCCGAATAAAATGTTTAGGCTTTTTGAACCGAGATGAACCAAAAAAATAAGGGAGAAAGAAGAAATGTGTTCTTTAAAAGTGAAGCACTTTTGAACGCTCCAAATCAGACAGAAACAAGACGTTGCGTTAATTAATAAAGGTCAAAGCAGAAAGGTTTATGCTAAAACAATTTAACCTTTGACCAATTAAATTTGAATTTAATAAGTTAGATATTGGAAAATAATCAAATATGGAATATCTAAAGTAGGATCCTTCATATGCAATGCAAAATATACATTTTATAATTTCGTCATATTAAGTAGTTATTGGCAAATTTTTTTTACGTGTCAAGTTGCATGCAATTAAATACGACACATTGTTTAACAGCTGTTATCTATCTCACTCTTTGTGAATTTTCGAATAAGATGTTTAGGCTTTTTGAGCCAAGATGAACCAAGAAAAAGAAGCGAGAACGAACAAGTGTTTTCTTTAAAAGTGAAGTAGTTTTAAAAGCTCCAATGAAAACTGAAACAAGATGTTGCGTTACTTACTAAAGGTCAAAGCCAAAAGGTTTATGGTAAGGAGATTTAACCTTTGACTAATTAAATTTGAATTTAATACGTTAGGTATAGGAAAATAATCAAAGGTAGAATATTTAAAGTAGAAACCTTCATATGCAGTGCAAAATATACATTTTTATAAATTCATCATGTTAAGCAATTATTGCCAAACTTTTGCTTTGCGTATTTAGTTAAATACATCAAAATACGTCGCATTGTTTAACAGCTATTTTAAAAGTTTCTAAATATTTAACAGAATATTTTTTTTAATTAAAAATTGGTGGGCAAAAATCACAATTGTCTTCTTAAATTTTTATCACTTTGCATTCTTCTGGAAATTAATTTTATGTTTTACAGGGCACATGTATCATACCGTCATTCAACTCTGTAGAAAATATATACTTGTTGCACCAATGCTTTGACTCATTATAATTATGTCTTCCGTTATAATTATGACTGCGATGCTTAAATTTTAAATATATTTTCCCTATATAATGACTTGAATAAAAGGTAGAGAAGTTAATCCTAGTTCTTTCTTTCTTACAATTACGTTCAATCTAAGCTGTTAACAATCAACTTAGATAAAACGTAGAATTAATACGGAGAGTGTAAGCTACATATTTATTGTTTTCATCAGTATCTTTACAACAAAATACATCACTGTACCTGAATTATTAGATCTACAAATTCTTATGATTTTCTATTTCTTTTAAATGATGTCTAATATTTATTACTTTAGAATAACATTCGTTAATTCCTGTGGACCGTCTTAACTTATTTCAAATCATGTACAATATTAGACCCTAACCTTCTTGAGGAAATCATAGAAAATGGCACTTCCTCACATCTCCGGAATAGTTCAATCAGAGGAATAATGACCTAGCGGATACAGAAGAGGGGATTAAAGATCCGCTCTCGTCAGATGTACATAATAGTGCCTGGCCGTTGTAAACAACAGTAACTGATCATAAGAAAGTAGATGTTAAAATATTCATTATGGGAAAAATTCATCAACGTTAAGTGGCAAAATAATATATAAATAAACAAGTGCAGGGTAACATAGTATACGATAACTTTTTAAAAAAAATAGCAATATGAGAGGGTGTTTTAAACACTCCTATATTACAACGCTGGTATAGTTTTGTTGTTAGAAAGCAGGCTTCGGGTTGAAAAAAGCGATTTAAAATCCCGTCTTTAGCAGACTATAGGTATAAGCTCAACAAAACATGTCGGGTAGAGAGTTATCAATAGGTAATATCTGAAATTAATACCATGTGATTCGTAAGATGTATGTTTTTGACCTCGGAAATGTACGGCATGATAAATCCGATATTATACCCAAGATTTATTTCAGATAGAGAATATCAGTCTGAGTTCTCTCCCACCCTCCCCAGGGCTATTATTAATGACCAGGAATTACATCGTATGCCTCAAGTGATGAAGAGGAGTGTATACCTTTGATCGCGTTACAACTCACCTTAAATTATCTACACATTTTGATGCATTTTAATGGCGACCAAACAATTGACCTCGTAGATCTTCGATTATCAAATTGAGCTATAAAGGGGGGTTGCTTCTTCTATATGTTTTTGTATTTTAAAAAGTATACTTTTCAATATTGCTTACGTGAAACATGCGCAGAGGAAAACTCAGCTCCTTTAAATAAAAAATAAAAACTGCGACTATTTATAAACTAATTGATATAATATGTTATCAGGCCAAGTAGCATTAAGTGTGATTGTGAAAAACTTTTGAGTTTTCCACATATAATCCAAATTTTAATGTGAATTTTCATATAAACTGTGTTTCGCTTGTGAATTTGTTTTTAATTCTGTTTTTTTACATGGGAAATTACATCTTTGAATGTGCTGTTTCCACTTTCAAAAATATTTTTTTTTATAAAAAAACTAACTTTATTGACATATAACTGATAACCATCGTTAAATATTCTTAACGTCTAGAATTGTCCAATTAGGATTCAAATCGTAATACATGTACGGCTAAGTTATGGTTGGCTGTTTGAGATTAATTCTTAGCTGATACACAGCATACTTGCCACTGTTTACATACGCCCAATTAGGATTAAGTGATTTTAATTTACTGATTTCGATGATTTTATGATTTTACTGCTAAATTGCGATTAGAAAAGTCATGTAAGGAAAATTTACCCTTGCCTAGCATTGAAAGACTCAACGAAGTCAACTGACGCGCCGACTGAACTGTATTTAAATTTCGGATGCCACAAAGTTGTCTTAAATAAACGAAAATTTTAATTACTGACCATCTGAAATATAAATAACTGTTTAGTTTTCAAATATATACATTACGTAACGTGCTCCTGAATAATGTTTACTATTTGACGCAGTATTTTATTCACATACCAAGGTTTAAAAAAAAAAACTATTGATTGTACTTTTGTATTTGAACGGAAGGAAATCACTGAGCATGAACAATTCATGAAATTCACGATGGAGACAGCGGGGGAAATCAGACGACTTGTCGCAAGTGCTTGAAAATGGAACAAAACGTGAGAAAAAATGTTACGAATGGAAATGCTACATAAAGGAAGGCATTCGGGTGGTATCCCTTGGGGGATTTGTTACTCAAGATCAGTAACTTTTCTTCGATGAATGTTTCAAGAGAGC
This sequence comes from Dolomedes plantarius, assembly GCA_907164885.2. NCBI lineage: Eukaryota > Metazoa > Arthropoda > Arachnida > Araneae > Dolomedidae > Dolomedes > Dolomedes plantarius. The sequence goes on along the minus strand of OU015495.1, from coordinate 158,952,618 downwards.
AGATAATGTGCTATATATGGTTTAGAGTTTTACTTCTGGTCGAGTGTAAGAACACTAATAAAGGGATTCACAATTAATGTTTAAATAATTACCAATTTTCAATTTAAAAAGGGATATTATTTTCTTTTAAAAAATAAGGGTTTTTATAACAGTTTAAATACATGGCAATGCCTTCGAGGAAATGTCTATTGCATTTTAAAGAAGGTACAGATTGACAGGTGTTACTGAATTTCGAAGAAACTTTAAGCTGTATGAATTCCACCTCAAGCTACCTAGATATACATTTATTGAATCTGATATTCATTAAAAAGTATAATTTTTTGTAATGAATAAAATACACTGTGCAAGAAACTTTATAAAGGAATGAAATAAAAATATATCCAAAGAAACGGTAATAGTCGCTGAATTAAATTGAGCTATGAATTTCTTGCAGACAGCTGAATTATTTCGCTGTACATTTTTGTTGGTTAAGGTGCCTTAAATCTTTTATTAGGGCGTGGCTTGGGCGCAATTTAATTTTGACTCTCGATTTTTTAATATGATTAATATGATTTTTATCTATACTATTTCACTATCCTTCATGCTACGCATGAATATACGAAATAGAAACGCATTTGTGAGTATTAACTTAATGGTATCTGACAAGATATTTGTTATTTGCCAGCTTCAAAGACTTTAGAAATTCATTCACACTGTTTTAAAAAGGAATATTTATCATTCTATAATATGTCAATGACGATTAATTCTTTACGGTACCTCTTATTAAATATGGGGATCATATCTGAAAATATAATTCAATTTTCTGGAAAATTGATTTATTAAACTCACAGAGATCTCACAAATAAATTATATGAAAAAGTTATACATAAAGTTAGTGCATACACTAACAGACCCATGTATTTCTTGAAAACCGACTATATTGTATCCTTCGATAACTCCATATTGAATTAAAAAAATTTATAGATCATTCAATCCTGAAGTAAGGATATCCTCTCTTCAGGGAAGATAGAAATAACATAAAGTAGTAGAGAAGTGAAAATACTACTCATGACTTCTACAAATATTGAAAATACAGGATTAAATTGTATTGAAAATATTATGAAATTTATTTCCAATAACAGAAGTTCGACAAAATAGGAATTGTTCTACCTAACTCTATTTAAAAATTGTTAGTGAGAATTCCTAAGCATTACATGTGAATATAAAGTACATAAGTAGAAACTCCTCCCATATATAATTTTCGTCGCTTGGTATGTCATTACCACTGAACATTCACACCGCATAATATTTTTTTCACCATTTGTAATTGGTCATATGCTCAATGTTCCAATTGGCAAATACATTCAATTACAAATTCCACACTCCATTATTTAATGGTTTTCAGACGCTTGACAGGCATAATGAAAAATCTGAAAAATTCACATTCATTTTTACACTTCAAAAATCAGTTTAATTTAATAGTTGCAACTATTTTTTTACGAGTATAAATGAAAGGAATACCGACATACTTACGTTATCTCTAGTAACGGAAATAATTATAACGGTGAACCTGCCTAAGAGTAATTCTCCTTCTCACTGGTCCCATATCTAAACATTTAGCATTAAACTAGAATTTTTCATGTCTTATAATAAGTACCAAATACTAATGCCAGCACATGGCTCAATGCCCATCTAGCTTCTGTTTCAGTTACAGACCTCATTAACTGTTTCAGGGGTAAGAACCTCCCCCTGTTTTTAAGGTGCACATTTTTTTACCAATTTTTTTAACCTAAAAAATTTTGAACATTTTTCCAATTAAAGGTTGCAAAATGTTTTACTTCTTTAAACTGATAACAGATGTGGCAGTATTAGCCATTTTTGTGCTCACTGAACTGGAAAACATTAAATGCAAGTGGAAAAAAAGACTAGATTTAGGCTTTTGCACTGTGCAAACGGATCCCGTCAAAGCGTTAAACGCCACAACAGACAACTTCTTAAGGTATCCGTATTCCTTCGGAGGTGATTTATCATTTTTTTAAAATTTTGTCTTCTTACCTATTTTTTTAATGATATAAAAGTTAAAACTTGGAAAAAATGTATAAAAAGTTTAGTTGTTACATTAAAAAATTTTACTGGGGGAAAATTGGGAAAAAATGGTAAAAATTTGACATTTCCGAAAAACATGGTAACATAAAAACAAACAAATATATTAAGCTTTTATAAATTAGATAAGGAAGATAATAACTCTCGGAATATTCTCAGAATTAAACTCTGTTTATCTCAGAGTCTGTAGCAATTAAAGTACTGATGTATAGAAAAATCCCTGAAAATGCATTGTCACTTGCAATTTAATATGTTAACAAAAAACTAATTAATCTGCTAACATGGGCATAGTCTATTCCCTTTATAAATATTTAGAGATAAAGTATGAAACATTTAAGGCATTTTAATGATTATTTTTTGCTATAGGAAGTTTTGCGAAAAGAGAAACGATGAAAAAATTAATTTTGAGAAAACGCTAAAAAATTGCTTTATAGCGAATTTCTTACTTCAAAAATAGCTGTCTTCGTAAAAAAATCCACCAGATTTATGAATTCAAATAGAATTAGAAAGGTAAAAGATTAGGCTTTAAGAGGATGGTGGACTTTCAAATTACCAAAAAACGAACAAAAAATAGAATAATTTTGGGGGTGTATTAATGTTTTTTATCTTTAAATCTTAGAATAAAATGCATTTAAAATATATAGTGAAAAGTAAAATGAAAACGTGATGGCTTTAAAAAGTAAGTATTGAAGGAAGGTGAAAAAACATCTTTTGAATGGCTTTTTCTCAAAATCAGTAATTTCCAGATTTGCAAGTCTTTGAAATGCTCCTTGCGTCATAATTTTAGACGAAATTTTATAAAATTTATAATAAAGACTCCTCTAATACATAAAAATAAATTTATGTATATAATTGAGGTTTCGACATCATTCAGATTATCAAAGTTTAACTTAAGTCGATAAAAGTACAAACATTTCATGAAAATTCAGAGTTCAAGCATAAAAATATTTCCTAAAGATTAACTATTCAACGGAGGAGTTAAATATTGGATCGCAAGGAACTTTAAAAAAAATTAATTTCGATTTTTAAAATATAAACTTTTAAAAAAATATTTATACAATTTTATAAGGTTTTTAATATAGTTATACTTTAATGAATATCTATGCAAAATTTCATATATCTGAGGCAAAAACTTCAAAAATCCCTTTGCAATGTCCACCTTCCCCTTAATGTTATTGCAAAAAGAAAAAAAACCATATTTTGACGTTTTTAAGGTGTCGTTTTAAAAATATCGCTTTAAAAAGGTGTACGGATACTTCAAATCAAACAACACATCCACCTCTTTGATTGTCTGGGGAACCTTCACTTTCCTCTTTCGCCTCACAGCCTTTTCTGTTCTTCCTTCCCTTGCCTTCACTTTTGTTTAATTTAGTTGCTTTTTACAAGATAATGGAGTGTAAGATTTACAGAAAAGTTACAGTCGAAAGAATTTAGCGACAATAAACTGAACCAGAAAAAAATGTTTCTCAAGCAAAATAAAAATACAGCTTAGTGTTCATTAAAAAATATCAAGTGCCTTACTAGAGAAAAGGAGATGTTATTTACTCTCATACCACTGGTCCTTTTTAACTTATCTGAAAGTATCCTTTAAAGTTGCTCTGAAACTTAAGGTAGCTGAAGTAAGGTAGCTGAAGTAATTGCAGACACAAATATTGAATATTGTCCGATAAAAACAAAAGAAAATGGGGTAATTTACTTCTTAGGGACCAATAGCCTTTCAGGTTTGAGTACGTCTCGAGTATAGACAGCGAAGTTAGTATTTTTTAAACAAAACATTTTATTTACTTTACAAGATTAAAGAAAAAACGGTTTTACTTCTTTACGAACCAAAAAGAAACCATTCAGCATGACAAAAATGAAATTATGCAGTCTATATCCAAAACAGAGAAGGATAATCGGCAGAGTTTCGCCCCATGTGCAAAGAAATGGGCAACACACGAGACAAAGAAATCGCACATAAATATACACCGTAATACACATTAAAAAATAGCAAGTTTCAAGTGCCCTACCAAAGAAAAAATGTTATTTACTCGTACCACTGGTCCTCTTCAGCTTATCTAAAAGTATACTTTACAATTACACTGAAACCTAAGGTAGCTCAAGTAACTTATAGACACAAATATTGAATATTGTCAGATAAAAACGAAAGAAAATGTGATAAATTACTTCTTAAGTACTAATAACCGTCCAGGTTGAGTGCGTCTCAAGTATAAACAGCTAAATTAATACTTGAAAAAAAAAGCATTTTGTTTACATTACATGGTCAAAGAAAAAAAAAAGTTTTACTTCTTTACGGGCAGAAAAGAAACCACTGAGCATGACAAAAATGGAACCATGCAGTCTATATCCAAAACAGAGAAGGAGAATCGGCGGCGTTTTGCCACACGTGCAAAGAAATGGGACCCGTAAAACAAAAAATATGTTACGGATGGAAATGGAACATGGAAAAGTGTAGCCTTTTGCCTCCTCCTGGTATTTGTTACGAAAGATTAGCTCCTTTTCGGCTCGTTATGCTTCGAAAGAGACATTTACATTTTTTTTTGAGATCTCAGTAGTTTTGTTACGTTGCTTCCTTTTTATGCTATTCAGAATTAAATATGATTATTTCATTCCGTTTCTTAAGGCAAAATTTTCCAGTGTTAAAGAATTAAATAGTCAAAGTGAGGATTTTTTCTTATTGTATAATTTACTCGGCATTAGTATTAGTCAAAATTTCAGCATGATTTGAGAAGGAAATCGTTGATGCGTGCATCAGCATATAGGCACTATAACAGCCCTTTCTCCCTGCAATTTTAAGATAAAAGTAATTTTCAAATTAAAATGTTGTGAGACAAAACTATCACCATATTCAAACCTTTAGAGGATTCGAGAAAAATTTTAATGTTTGTTATAAACACCAATGTTCTGAGGATTTTCTTTCGTAAAATATTATTTTAAATAAAGTTTCTTACAGAGAAAACAATACTTGAAGAGTTTGACATTTCTATTTTAAACATTTAAATTCAAAATTTCATTTTTTTTATTATTGCATATTTTTAAACGTCCGTAACTGCATTTTTATTTTATTTTTTGATTGCTAAAATTGTTTTATATCTTCTTTATAATTCTGATAACAGCAGGGCATGTCCTGCTGGTCTTACCAGAAATTAAAAGGACCTTTAATCTTCTGTAAACTGTATATTGGTTAATCTGAATTAGTTCATGCTAAACATCTAGCTCATGCCTTCGTAAGTAAAAATGCAAAACGCAACCCTGTTTTCAATGCAGTACATTTAGTCTCAATTTATTAAAGCTGTTGCGCTCACGACCTAACCATAATGAATGATCTCGGAACAGATTTTTATTAAATTATGTTTCATTCTGCACAGTGTACTTTCAATAAATAATTTATCTGCATGAATTATAAGCCGCACAGCTGATTAATGCAGTCAGGCTCTCATAGATGCCACAGTTTGTTTTCAGAATAGTTCGCAATGTTCTATAGTTAGCTGATATGCATTCATTAATAGCCCCCTATTTATGAATGCATTTCAAATGAAATAATATAAAAATATAAATTTTAAAATTACAGAATATTAACTTTAAGTGATATGATATATATAAAATGGAAAATTAAATAAGTAGAAACATATTTCAGGTACTCTCTTCTAACGAAACTACCGCGGCTTATTGACGTTGGATTACTTATCGTTGCTTACTTCTTTTGTATGTGTATATTTATGTATTTGTTATGTATATATATATATATATATATATATATATATATATATATATATATATATATATATATATATATATATATATATATATATATATGTCAAAATTTTCACGAATTTTGGTACTTTTCTGTTTAACTGTTTACTGCTTATCAAAACGATACAGACTGGGTTTGGCGCGCTGCCAAAATTATAACTCGCGAGATACGGACGGACGATTTTAGCGTCTGAAATTTTGCTTTCAGAAGAACCGTTATAGAGGAACGTAATCCTACGTTTAAAAAGGGAGACATCCACAAACTTTCCCGGTCACGATATGCAAATGTGAGATTATGTTTAATGGAACACCAAACATACATTTCTGCGTAGTTTTATTCATAAAGTAAAAAAAAAATATGCACAAAGCCAAGAATTGATTGGTTATTAAACTGCCCTAAAAGAGATCAGTCTGCTTGAATGTGTTAGCTGTAATACGTTTAATGCGGTGCCGAAAGAGAACGCCAAGAGTACCAAGTGCATAGTTTTCTAACTTTAGGCGCCACCGAAATCTTGTTTTACTAATTCTGTTCATTTCGCTGGAGCATGCTGTTATCACGTCGCATTGAATTTTCGGTGTATATGAATAGCGGGAAACATTATCAACCCGTCGAATAAATTTTCTTTCGTGTTTGAATACAGAGAGAAGTTATTTCACTAACATACGCGATATTCGCATTTCTCACGAGTCGTAAGTTAAAATAGAAAAATTATTTCGTTTTTCTACTCTTATTTCATTCATTCATTTTTTCTATTGCTTAAAAAGTCCCTTTACGATAAACTTAGGCGTGAGGTTTGTGTGGATCTTTCCCAGTGCACCAAGGTTGTTATTAGAGTAGAACCTCATTTGGGTGCAGGTAATGAATCGAGCGTCAAGCTGCCACGCCTCAGATCTGGGGTTCAACCCTGCGACTGGGCAAGGTCGACTCATGCCTTTCATCTCTTGAGTGGGTCGATAAAATGAGGACCAAGCACGCTTGGGAACTAAACTCTGGGGGTTCCACGTCAGGTTGACCACCTGACTGTTTCACACGAGTATGCTGTATGGCACTCCAAGCCCACGGTCAAGAAAGCGGAGATGGGCACCAGCAGACTACGTTGATTACCAGCAGATTACGTTGGTCCACAGCAGACTGTTGCAATGAGTTTAGTTTAGTTTATGAATCGAGCAACTACGAATCTCCTGGGGGAGTTGAATCCTCTGAGGGATTTGTTGTAGCACGTTTTCGGCGTCGATTGCTTCCACCTTCTCGTGGTCCAGCTGGTAACTGGGTTTCGCCCAGGCCAACAGAGGTAATGGGTCGAGGACCTAGCAACTAGACCGTATGGTGTTAGTACTAGTAATACGTGGATACTAAATGAATCTGAGCTGTGTCACTCTGTGTGAGTATGGATCGTACTCAGTGACTTGAAGTCTTCAGTCCTTACGTTTGTTGAATCCGAACGGCGGCACTACGTATTATTTGAGATTACGATAATCACATATAAGACTTAATTTCGCCCAGAATTCGTACAGAAAAATGCGAAAATCTCCAAAACCTGGAGTGTTAATTACAATTTTTTTTAGATAAATGGCAGGGTATTTTGAAAATGGTAGAATATACTGATTGACACGTAACATAGATGTCTTGAGTTTAAGTTAAAAATTTGTATCTTAGATATCGATCTAGTGTTCACGATGACCATCACAGCACTGTTAATAGTCGACCACATTTATTCACAGATATTTTCAGATAAACTCATAATACACGTGACAAGGACAACCAGATCTCGTAAAAGAGGGCCCTCTGGCAATCACAGTAAATCTAGTAATAGATATTTGCAGTGTCAGTGTTATTGTTAAAGAAATTGTGGTATCCCCTAACAGCTAGTAACCCTTCTCACGCAAATATTAGGTTAGACCAGTGAATTCTAAAATTCCGAGGTCTTAAATCTTTTACTAAACTGTATTGCTTTACGAAACTGGTTTCTTTTATTTGGGTGGTATTCATACTTCGTCCACACATCACGAAGACCTTTTGGATGTTTTATAAAGAAAACATGCAGTCCACATGTTATAGTGTTTAGCTTCGTGAGCTTCCCCGAAGTGGACTTCGGTTCAAATCTCGAACAAGGCCTAGTTGTTATCGTGGTGTCCCCTCATAGTGAGCAATGCTGGCTCACCTAGATGGTGCTCCTGAAATAAAGGTGCCAGCAAGACGTCGCGGTTAATAAAAAAAGGTGAATGTCTCACGGCAATTGCCTCCGCATTAGACAAAAATAAAGCGAACATCCAATTGAGGTGTTAAAGTTCCATTCTATGAGTGTGAAAGACGTTAGAGGAACATCTGTGCCTTAACCGGGACTCAACCCAATCTCACTTGGTTGTAGCTTTATAAATCGATTCCTGTGTTATATGGAGGGTGTAAATTGATATATGTATAAATTTCTTTATGTTTTTGAAGGGATGGAACAAATATTTAAAAGCCTTATTTTATCTCTTGAACAATTTTTATTGTTAAATGATTCTTTTGCTATTTCCTCTTATGTGAATTAAATCTTATTAATTCGAAATTAATTAAACACTTTATTATATACACAATACTTTCAATTATCTGAATCAATCGCAGATACGCTCGAAAAAATGGCAACTATAACTTATCAGACAATGTTTAACACTGTAAAAAAGTAAGTGCTTGGATGTTTTAAATAAGTTATCTACAGTGATTTGTATATTATTTTGATAAAAATAACAGTTAAACTTGCGGAGTTTTATAATTTTTCTTTTACAAAAAAATTATTTCAATCCTTTGTTTACGAATTTAGCTGACATACCGTCGGACAATTCATATTTTATTTCTAAGATATTTCTGTCAGTTGTATAACTAACTCGCCAAAACCTAGACTAGTAATTACCTTTACAAAACGTTTAAACTTCTTATACAGCAGTATGTGTTAAGTAAGCATCCGATACCACATTTTGTAGCTTTAAGAGATATGTACATTTTAAAATAATATTTTCTTTGATACAAAATTTAAAAATTGCTAACCGCTAGCAGAAGCAAAAGAAATATTCTTGTCTAAACGATATTCTCGCTCTTTATTTTATCAGCCTGAATATCCACTCAAAAATAAAATCTAGTAACAAAATGCCCTTATCCCGACACACAAAATTTTTTCCTCCTTTAAACATTGTGTATTTTTTCTATGGATACTTACCGACTGGAACAGAAACGGAACCATTCAGCATGAATAATTCTAAATTCTACTCCAGCAACAAAAATGTATATATATATATCTCAGCAGAACATCTTAGCTGCATGGAGACAGATAAGTTGTCGATGATGCCGCCAGAAATGGAACAGAAACTGCGAGGAATCAGAAATGTATAGAGATACATACAAACTTAAAAATTTCGATTCGAAAACTCGGTGCTTTCCATCTCGTGTTGACATACGTGAATCATTTTTTAAAGATTAAGTATAACTAAAGAATTTATTTTAAAAGGAAAAATAATGCATTTACGTTACTTATGTTAAGAAAATACTATGAAAAGAATATCTGTCATGGCTGAGTATTGAGCCTATAGATTCGAAGCCGGTATTCTACTAGATAAACTATCTTTAACGTGAGAAGCATTTTATTGTCCAATTCTCTAGTTTTCTACTTTCATACAAACAAAATAAGTGATATATATAGCTGGCATTTGTATTTACTTACGTATTTCTTATTTAATCATTCGAAAATAATTTCCCATTGTACATTGAAACGGATGTATGTAATGAAATTTTAAAAAATGCAAGGGCGATTATGTTCCATTTCGAAGATGTTTTCAGCTTTCGTAAAGGATAGTAAATGTAGGATTTCCTTTAATGGATATAAATTCAGAAATAAAAACGAAACTACATTGTTGGCCATTAAAATTGCAACACCATGAAGAAGGTATGATACAAACGTCAAATTCACATGCAAGGAAGAAGATGCTGGTATATGCAAATGATTAACATTTAAGCGCAATCGAACGACACAGGAGGGAGAAACGGCACCTCAAACTCTGTATATAAGGAACGTTACGTAGCGGGTTTCTCATTCGGAAATGTCATTTGAATGTTGGTATTTTGTGAGAAGATAGTTCCATGCCTTGTATAAGAAGGAGAAATGGCTACCATCACGTGTCCAAATTCGATAGCGGCATGATCATGTCCTATCGAGAGTGCGGTTTATCGTTATTTCTACTCGCACTAGTCCGAATCCAACGACTGTCATGTAAACATGGAATCGATGGGTTCGGTATGGTCATACTGAATGCCATGCAGGATCTCAACGGGTTCCCGCCACTAACGCCCGAGAGGACAAACATGTTGTCAGGTCGGCCTTGCAGGCACGTAAAGCCACATCACGGACCTTGCAACAGGAAATGGGCTTGTTTGCAGCACGAGAAGTATCTGCACGGACAGTGCGACGACACCTGGAGTAGCACGGACTACCTGCACGGCGACCAATATTGCGGCTTCCCTTGATACTGCAGCATACAGACGTGTGACGACAGTGGTGCACCCAACGACACAACTGGATACAGGAGTGGTGTCATGTCGTCTTTTCAGACGAGTCCCGGTTCTCCGTGCGGCATCATGATGGACGTACCTGTGTGTGGAGTTACCTAGGAGAACGTACGTGGCCTGCTTGCATTTGATATCGTCATACGGTCCCTGCACCTGGTGTCATGGTATGGGCAGCCATTGGGTACACGACACAAACATCTCTTGTTCGCGTCGACGGTAATCTGAACACCCAGTGTTATATTTTCAGATCTAAAGGCTGGTGGCTGTGTCCCACCTTCGAGGTCTCGGAGGCGTCATCTTTCAACAAGATAATGCAAGACCGCATGTTGCCCGTCGCGTCTTGACCTACCTCAACAAAAACAGAGAAATTTCACTAGTGTGAACATTTCAATTTATTTTAGCTTAATACCTTTAATTAATACCTATAATTATTTTTTAAATATTCAAAACCTTGACGCTTTTTAAAAGGAAAAATGTCGAGAACATGCAAGCAGAGAATAAACAATATTTGTCTCAGATATTATTAAATGTTTTTAACCAGAGGTTAATTATATACGATGGGGAAATATTTAATTTTTCGAGGCCTCGGAGACGTCATCTTTCAACAAGATAACGCAAGATCGCATGTTGTGTCCTGACCTACCTCGAAACAGAGAGTTTTCGTCTGTTGCACTTGCCAGAACGTTCTCCAGATCTCTTTCCCATTGTAAACATCTGGTATGGTTTGCTGAGAGACAGGGCCGCCACCACTCTTCAGCCATCTTCTAACCGATTGATGAAGTGTGTCATAGACTTGACGTAGCATGGAATGACTTGCCCATATTTGTAATCCAAGCCAAGTTCGACAAGATGCCTAACCAGGTTAGAGCCGGTTTAGCTGCCAGGGGCGTCAGCTGTGTGTACAAATTTTGGACGCTGGATACCTCAAATTGACTATAAATTAAATTATGTTTTCTTCCTACTATGCTGTATACGTACAATAAGTAAATTTTTGTTATTTGCTTTCCTTCGTGGTATTGTAATTTTAATGGCCAGCAGTGTATTTTATTAGTTTTAAAATCTAGCTGAAAAAGAATTGGATTAATTAAAAAAGTTAACTTCTTCATATATTTTCTGTTCTGCATTATGTCATTAATGAACTCATGTTTGGGGAAAATCTTGATTATATATTTCCTAATTTATACCATATGTTCATGCTGGCTCTTACTGAAATAATATATTTTGTTTATCATTTTGATTCACTCTTTCTATGCGTATACATGGTATCTAACTCTGGAAGATATAGTCTGCAAGACGTTTCCGTGATGTCTAGACTCACTATTTATGTAACTGCAATAGAAGAAAAGTTTCTTATTTTCGGTTTCCCGTGGGAAGTTCTTATTTCGGAAAAACACTACACTAAATATTTCAAAAGTTACCATTCTTTATTGTTGTAAACCCACTATGTTTTTTTTCTAGACCTTGTATCAGAATCTTTTATGCAACAAATCGTCAGTACTCGACTAATAGGAAGCATCCTTAAATATCAGTGCTCCAATAAGATGAATTACTGCAACCTTGAAAAATAGCAGCTCACTCAGAAATTGTGATTTCAGTTATCTTTAAACACAAGACTGGAGCATTATCTGATAGAAAAAAATTAACAAAATTATTTTACGCTCATAAATTTATACTTAAACATTTAGTGATTAGAAATTTCTTAGTAAATTTCTGTCTTCTCTGTTGATTTAATCTTTTTTAAAAAGTGTAAAACACACGTCGGTATAAACATACCGTCGAATATTTTTCATTAAATAAAATAAATTTGAAATAATAGAGATAATGATAATATATCAAACATTAATAATATAGAGTCTAACAACACACTCTCTCACACACACACACACACGCATATATATATATATATATATATATACCGGGTGGTTATAATTAAACTTCCCCAATAAACGACATCCTACAGCGCAAACGGGTGGACAGAATGCAACGAAATTTCAGATGGCGCTTTTCATGTAAAAACATTAAATCTAACAAAATAAACGACCAAAACGGAATACATAAACAATTTGAACATTTATTGACTAGTTTTTGATCACCTTGTCATCGAACCACATTAAAATAAAGTTAAGGAAATGAATAGCACTACGCTTTTGCTGTTTGAAGAAAAAAAGGTTGAGTTTGCGGAAACGGGTACAGTTATGAAGAAATGTCACAAGAGGAGCAGTCGTTATTCGTGTTCAGGACGATGTAAGGAGAGGTGCTCAATATGACCACCGTCAGTCAACTGCAAATGATCAGTTACGATCTGCTGTTGAACACATTGTCCATCGCCTTGAAACTTTGCAAGTGACTGACGGCGGTCACATTGAGCGCCTTTCCTTACATCGTCCTGGACACGATTAACAACTGCTCCTCTTCTGGCATTTCGTCATAATCTGTACCTGTTTCCGCAAACTCAACCTTTTTTTCTTCAAACAGCAAAGGCGTGCTGTTATTTATTTCCTTACCTTTATTTAATGTGGTTCGATGACAAGGTGATCAGAAACTAATCAATAAATGTTAATATTGTTTCTGTATTCCGTTTTGCTCGTTTATTGTGTTATATTTCATGTTTTTCTCGAAAAGACGCCCTCTGGTGGACATTTTTGAACTATTTTTTTTTTTTTTTTTGAAATTCCGTGAGCGCATCTCGTGTATAGCCCATACACAAAATTTCGTTGCATTCCGTTCACCCGTTTGCGCTGTAGGATGCCGTTTATAGGGGAAGTTTAATTATAACCACCCTATATGTTACCGTGAAAGAACGAAATTGGAGAATATCGACATTCTCAGGTGAATGCCAACACATACCAAATACGTCAGTGAAAGGCCGAATGTTTGATTATATTCTTATACCTTCGAACCATCACCGGTGTATGTCGGCAAGCACAGATATGCTTTGGTGGAGGTCGAAACGAGAAGCCTAGAAGACAGACAGTGTATTTATATTTATCTAAACAATGTCAAATTAAACATAGTGCACATAAGAAAGGTAAAAGGTATTGTTAGGAAACCAATGGTCAGTTCGGAGTTGTCAAGTCGATCTGATAGACCAGCAGTCCTACAGAGCTGACGAATATAAGTTCATAATGGTGTATCAAGATCATTTAACGAAGCTTGTCCAGCTACGACAAACAAGGGACTCTTATATATATATATATATATATAGAGAGAGAGAGAGAGGGAGAGAGAGATATTTACGGTCGACATTTGCCGACATTTGCCGGTGTAAGTTGTTGCAATAAATAAGATTGTGTAATGTCAATCACATAATTAAGTTTATTATTGGTGTAATTTTATTTTCTCGTTTAGAATGTACTGCTCGTTTTAGATTCAACAGTTTATTTACATGTGCTGTTACTTAAGCTTTCTCCTATTTTGATATATATCATAATATGTTTTAATATTGAAGTATGATTTAAAAAGTAACAAAAATATTTTTATTCAACATTCACCATCAGTGCATGGTGAATGCCGACATTTGCCGGTGTAAGTGAGAAAAAAGGATATTTAGCAAATAATTTTGGACATACTCCAAGTGACGATGTGAACGTTGACATTCACCGGAGAATGCCGACATTCTCCAGATTTTGGCGTTTCACGGTAACATATGTGTATAAATATATATATGCGTGTGTGCGTGCGTGCGTGCGTGCGCGTGTGTGTGTGTGTGTGTGTGTGTGTGTGTGTGTGAATGAAAATAATCAGATTACAGAATCTTTAGAGTAAGAAATTTATTTCCGAGTGGCTAAAACATACATCTTATCTAATAGACAGCCAGCACCCGAGCACCTGAGTGTCTCACGGGCTAGCGTATAAAGGTATCTGCGGTTAAGAATTGCTGAACAAAGATGTTTCTCTGCAAGCTGCATGAGATGTGCAAGAAGATCGCCTTATATGGGCTTAGAAAACTGTCGTATGATTTCGAAGCTTCCCAGGGATTGCTGAGGCTATGAAAAATATTCCTGAGTTCGTGAAAACAGAATTCAGTAATGCCATTCTAAGCATGGCAGGGAAAGAATTTACAGGAGATCAACTTAAATTTTATACCTTTCATGTATACACACACACACACACACACACATATGTATATATATATATATATATATATATATATATATATATATATATATATATATATATGGAGTGGAGTCCGCTTAATTGGAACACTGGTTAATCGAACCAGCCGCTTATTTGGACCGAATCCTAAGAAATAGAAACAAATCCTAAATCCTTTTGCATAAGCATAATATTATTGTCCAGACAGTTATTAGGACCAAAATGATCGCGTCCCGATGTGGTCCGATTAACCGGAAACGACCGTAAATCTCTCTCTCTCTCTCTCTCTCTCTCTCTCTCTCTCTCTATATATATATATATATATATATATATATATATGTAATGAAATAAGATCAGATTACAGAACTATTAGAAAAAGAAATTTATTTCCGAGTGGCTAAACAGACATCTGATCTAATGGAAAGCCAACACCCGAGTGATTCCCGGGGTTTGAGTATAGAAGCAACTACGGTTGAGAATTTGCTGACCAAAGATGTTTTTTGCAAGCTGCATCAGTTGTGCAGGACGATTACCTTATTTGGGCATAGAAAAGTAGTCGTACAGTTTCGTGGCTTGCCCAGGAATTGTTGACGCTATGAAAAATATTCCTGGGTTCTTGAAAACAGAATTTGGTAATGCCATCTGAAGCATGGGAAGGGAAGAAAATTTACAGGGGATCAACTTAAATTTTATATCTTTCATATATATATATACATTTATTTATATATATATATATATATATATATATATATATATATATATATATATATATATATATATATATATATATATATATTATGTATTTATTTATTTATTTTACGTGTTTGTGTTTGGGGGTGGCTGTATAATGAATACATGTGTATAATGTGCGTATATAATTTAGAGCTACACTGAATTAATTGAAGTATGAAGTTAACTTGTATGTGCTGTTAAGGAATAAATAACTCTTTATACACAAACTAAATCAGTAAATGCAGGATTGCCTTTAAATGAAATGAAGCAAAAAATATCAAATGCTAGCATGGAGCATTCTAGAGTCCTTACCTACCCATGAAAACTTAACAACTGTTGCTGCTTTCAGGAATCGATAGTAACTGAAATGATAAAATATAGTATATTCAGCGAGAAGTTAGAGGTAACAAAAGAAATAGAGAAATGTACTATAAATATTCCCCCTGAGATCGTCAAAATTTCTCTATTGTTTTTTAATATATGACAGACAAAATTTTTGTATTCCTGCCCAAGATGGAATTATTTACCCACCTGTACGATCTTTTGTGAATATGTGCGATTTTCTAACTTTCAAGTGACTTCATACTTACTAATCATGATGAATTTTTCCTAAGAGTGACTACTGAGTTAAACATACATTAAGAGACTACTTGTTTATGACAAATTCAAAAATTTTTTCTTAAACATTAATCGCCAACTAAGTGAACCGCATCATAAAAGAGCATATATTTTTTTACCATAATTGTTCGCATTTGTGTAAAGGAAGGGAGAAAATATTAATATCACCCTTAGAGTGTTGACAAAGCTTGTTTTAGAAGTTAGAGCTTGATAGCTTTAAACAAATGTAAATACAATCTATTTGCCAATGCATCTAAATTGCACTGTATAGACAAGATCATCCGTTTATATAGGGTTATTGATGAAATCCTCGCTGACACAAAATACAATTTATTTATTTACTTATTTATGCATTTATTGAAAAAAAAAGAGAAATATAAAATGGATGGTTTCGCTTTAAGGCTTTAAGAGCTTAACCCATTTGGACATAAAAGCCTGGAGACAAAAACATTTTAACATAATCTTTGAATCCTCCGGGGAAAGAGGATTTTAATGGATAATTTTACCTACTTCTTGAATTCCCTTTTTTTTCTCGGTACTGTAAATGTACTTTTTTCCTCGATCCTTCCGAAAATGTACGTAAATGCATTTCGGTGAAATAGCTATTTCCTCTGTAAATGTATTGTTCGTGTAATGTGTGTCACAAAATTTGATAAACAAGTTATAGAGAATAGCTCACTTCTACCCGCACTTGGGTGTATATAATTTGAAGTGGCACTCTAAATGAATTTGATACAAACACAGTTTATACATGAAACAATGTTTATTGAATTCGTTGCACATATAGAATTTGCTTTTACAGCAATAAGCATACGTACTACTTGTACGGAATATATATTAGCATTCAATAAAAATACACTCTGCAATACTCACAAACCAGCAGAGAGTCAAACCAGCAGTTCTGCCACGTAAACTTCGGGCCCCCAAATCACAAGCGCCGGTTAACACCTGGAGCTGCTTACCTCGTAGCTCCCTCTCGCTTATCTATCAACCTTAACAACTCCTTAACTTAATCAAGCTGCTTGGTATTTATACCAAGCGTGTATGCCGAAATTATCATATCTCAAGCAGCTTCTTTAATTCATTCACTCAAAAGTTCGATTCTTGTGAATCGAATCTTATGTATACCTTACAAAGTCTAAACTTTTCTTCTCGCATAAAACCAATATGACTTTATGATCTTATTGTATATAATTATTATAATAGATACTTGAGAGATCTTGATACCTGTAGCATCTTGTTATGAGATGAATAAAATCGTTCATATTCAGGAGAGCTAATCTCTCTATATAAAACAGTTCCGTAACTGACTGACTCACTGACTGCCTGACATACAACGCACAGACCAAACCGCTGGTCCGAAAGAGCTGACATTTTGCATGGCGATTCTTCTTATAGTGTAGGGGTGCACTAAGAAAGATTTTTGAAAAATTCTTCTTAGATTTTTTAAAATTAAATTTGTAAGCTGTTTTTGAAACATCCTTTAATGTTTGCATTTAAAATAATAATTTGAGAGTTATGAAATTTATATGACGAGAAAGATCATAAAAATTCCTTTAAAATGAAATCTTTTTCGAATCTTTACCTTCATTCTTTGAATTTTGGTGAATTTTTAAAGATTAAATTTTTGAATTTAATTTACTAAATGCTGATCCCGTGATTTCTTTTTCTGGTACTTTAAATAAATTAATCGTCACGTCCATAACAATGAAGTAGACAAAAAATATTTTTCCCTTGCTAATGCGGTAGACCATTGGACATTATCTAAAAAAATATTAAAATACAGTAAAAGATATGTTCCTCAAACTGTACTATATTAACTATACTATATTCTTTAGTATGTCCTATTAGATTTAATTTGAATATTTTCTTCTACATTATTTTGTCTAAAAAAATATCTCTTACGATTTTTTTTAGAAATATATTTTTTTTGTTTTTTTACATCAATTGTATACATTGATTGTCGTATTTATTATACATATACATATACATATATATATATATATATATATATATATATATATATATATATATATATATATATATATATATATATATATATATATATATATTTGGCATTAATTGCATACATTGACCGCTGTATTTAATTTGAATATACTCCGTAGTGAAGGGCGGGTTTTCAGCTAGTATCTTAATATTTTTTAAAACTGGAGATTCTTGGCAGGTCATTACCGTGACCTCCAGAGACAAGTGCAATTCTTGCATAAAACACGACGCTGACAGCATTGTCAATAGATAAAAGGATTTAATTAAAAGAGGATAAAAATTTAAAATAATTATGTATCATCATGCAACTGATTTAAAATGCAGAAATCGCTATTGTATAAGAGATTGTTTCTCCATATACCAATTACGAATTGCTATAAATATCTGTTCCCTACCATATCCATACTATAAATATGTTCAAATGTAGATAATTCTTAAAAGGTTGCATCTACTTAGCACTGCTTTACCAGGCCATATAAAAAGACTGCAATCAAGAGACGTCAAGAATCGGTCTTCCAATAGACTTTAACTTCGGGATGATTTATAAATTTTGCATTAAAAGTCACGAAACACGCTCTTCATCGTGACATGAATAAAAACTAAGTCAACGATAACCTAATTAGAAATATTCTACACCTCTATTGATATAATGGTATAAAGTACAAGAGTAAAGCCACTACGTTTGCAAAATAGTACCTCTCCTGTGATTATGTGTGTGATAACGCACAGAGCTAAAAACGTTTGAAAGCGTATTGAAAAAGTATTGAAAAAACGTTTCACAAAGAGTTGAGAATTAAAAAAAATTCTAGTTGTCGTAAGTAATCAAAATCACTCAAAACAAGCTTTGAAAAGGCCCAAAGCTTTCAACTATAATCAAGGATTTGTCAAATTTCTGATCATTGTGCCCCTCCAGGTTGTCGAGATGGAAAACTATATTTTTAACAAGACTTTAGACGAGATCGAGTGATTGTACTCGTTGAAACTGCATTTTGTGAATTCTTCTTTGTCATCTGATTCCAATATGTGTGAGTGTTGCACATTCTTCATATAAATGTGCCCGTGAAAATACCCATCTCGAAGATCCTAGAGAATGTCAACTCAAAAAACAAAAACAAGACGTGGTGTGAGCAAACTACAGATTCACTGATTCACAATGCATAGGGGGGGGGGTATTTAGTCCTCTACATCAGAGCTCCGAAACCTTTTATCTTCCACGGCACAACAACGTTTTTTCGATAATTCCGCGGCACACCACAAGAAAAAGCTTGCAAATACATAAATTACAATAAATGCGTATATGTTTTTATTAGATAAAAAACACAATAAAACAGCTCTATGTATCAAGATAATTATAATCCTTTAAGTTTTATATAAATCATTTTGAATTGTACACCAACACAAGAACAAAAATATAAAGTTATAGTTTACAAGTAAAAAACTTTTCTCTTTAAATTTTTATATTAAAATTTGCTTTTTTGGTCTTTACTTAAGACTAATAAATCAAAGTTAATTTAAACATAACTAATTTATTAATGAGATATTTGAGCTTGTTTTGATGAAAATATGTACGTATTATATTTGGCTCTATATTATAAAGAGCTACTCGAAATTCATGTTCAAGACCCTTTAAACATGATCGTTTGTCATTTTTAATTAGAGTCAGTGTCGAAAAACTTTGTTCGCATAAGTATGTCGTAGAAAAAGGGATCAAAATTGCCTTGCCAGAAAACTTCTTAACTGAAATCCAGAAATATGATGCTCGAGCATACATACAATATATGGTAACAACATGTTTTTGTTTTGTGTATAAATTCGACCCAGAGAAATTACGTACTAGAAAAAAGTTACAGGAATATTTTACTTAGAAATATTTCTAAATAATAGAGGTGGTTAATTTTTTATTATTATCATAATCGATAAAATCACCGCGGCACAGTCAAGATCACCTGCCACGGCACAGCGGTTACGGAGCTCTGCTCTGCATGGTGACTCACCGAAAGCTCGAATTCCGAATTAACCGGAATTCACCGAAAGCCCGAATTCCGAATTAACCGGAATTCACCGAAAGCCCGAATTCCGAATATTAAAAACACAAATCAAATATATTTCTGAAAAGAAAGGTGCTTTAACGGTTAACACTAAGATTAAAGCATTTCGTATGATAATCAATACAAAACAATAACCAACAGCAGATATAAATGCTTGCAGTGTTATTTCTCCGTTAATATAGACACTTGTGAGAAACATTATTTTTTCATTACTTTTCAAATATTGTTTTTTCACTCTAGTAGGTTTATTGCCTGCATGCAATAATGCCATTTGATTCTCAGAGTTCTCATGTTGGATTTTTACTTGATTTTTAAATATTAACATGCGATTTTCCAACTGCATTGTTTAAGGCATGATGCCAACCTTCAATATGATTCATAGTGCGGGCACCGAAGTTATCATGCTGGTTCCATACTTCTGGCGTAAAAGAGCCTGAAAATTAAAACATTTGTGATCTTATTGTATGTAGGTATGTAAATAAATTATACAAATTCAGAATTACCTCAATTTATACTTATTATTATGCATATTTAGATTGATTGTTAAAATTTATAAAATTAAAATTTTAATTTGAAAATGTTTGAAACTCACCAATCAAGTAGTCCATTTCATTCCCCCATTTCACGCTCACCTGTCAACTGCAGCTGCAAATTCAGGATTCGGGCTTCCGGTAGGTAACCCTCTAGATGTGTCAATTTTAGACGAACTATAAAAAGATGACAAGATACCTTAATCATTGGCATTCAGACTCTTTGATATTTAGTCAAACTCCGTTTTGCAGATCCTGGATCTACAGGCTTTATAAAAGTTTTTCAACATTTTTTATGAGAGCAATGATATTGATCTCTACTCATGCATAAAACGATTCATTTTTAACAAGCACATACACAAGCATTGTAGAAACAAGCATGTATATGCATAACATACACACAATAGATTAAACTGAGAACTCTTACTTTTTTATTTAAGTATTTACATGGATTGCGCTTAAAAGATTAGGAGGGAGATTCATTTTTCCACAAGGTGGGAATAAGGTGATTAAGGGGGTCCAGGACACAAAATTGTTCGAATTTTCGAAAAAAAATTTATTGCATTAAAAATTTATGTGTTCGTTTGGACTTAAAATGACGTTTAAACCATGTTTCTATCTTAATTAGAACGGGAGAAATTATTATTTTTTTTGCAACATTCTAATAGTAGCCAATCCTTGTTTAAACCTGTAAGTGCGTTTTTCTGCATGATGGGTTTTTTCCCCATTTCTCGTTTTTAAATTGTTATAAGTCAAGAACTGTTAAAAATAAATGGTTGAAACTTGTAACATGTCTTTTTCATCTATTTCACTTTAATTTTAATTCAGCAAATTTGAAAAAAAATATTTACTTTTGAAAATAAGATTTTTTAAATATAAGTTACATAATTTTTTTTGTAATTTTCTATCTAATTTTTTTTAATTTCTTTAAAAATTAATATTTCAAAAAATGCTGAATTAGAATTAAAACTCATATATTTCTGTTTAATTTAGTGAAAAAAATTTTAAATTCGACAAATAATATTTCGAGTTATAAAGATTTTAAATTACCCCACTTTTATTAAAAATTCCTAGATTTATAATACGAACCATTTTATGCCAACTTCTAGATGTAGGGGTGACGAGTTTGGATAGACACAAAGCATTCAGTAACTGCCGTGTAATTTTTAAATTTCCTGTACTAAAATGTAATTAATATATAAACCAAATCTAATTTAGACATACTAAATTATGACACAAAATTAGCCTAATAACATAACTTTTATATATTTTGTAATCTATTAATGTAATTAAAGTAAAGTACAACAAAAAAGTGATCGCAGAGAGCAAATATTAATAAATATAACATTAATTTGTTGTTATGCATTCGTGAAGTCTTTTCTGATGTTTATTCTATTATCTTATTTTCGTGAGTAAACATTCAAAAGCATTTGTATGCACGGGTAAATGCTTCATAACATAAATACTATTTTTTTATAATTAAATGTACCCGCATACAATCTTCTCAAAATGCGTAGAAATATAGTTTAACAACTTTCTAGTTATTTAATAAAGATTTCCTCCATGTGTAGTACAGAAATAGTGCTTGAGGTAAAAGAAGAAATCGGTATTTTTCTCGTTTTCCATACCTTTCAACAAGCAATACATCAATGAAAAGAATGCTTGTTATCGCTTTATTTATCCCAAAGAAGAACAAATAGATTTTGGTATTATATGGCCTCAGGGCAACGAGATTCTTGTACGCAACAACGTTAGGGTAGATTACGTTTATCTTTTATTGTTCAATCATTTACCAATCTTTTACAACAGAAATTAAGGGTATACAAATGCATTTCTCCGGTAATAAATGCGAGTGAAGTATTTAACTTATTTAGCTTCTACATTGTTTTTTAAAACAAAATGTTTGTTGTTATGTGGTAAGCCTAGTAGTATTGATTTAGGAATGTGTCACTATTTATGTTACTTTTATCAATCATGTTGTATGAACAGACCTTTATGTATAATCATAAATAAACATATATGCATACAAGCCTGCATACGAGTTTAAACACGCATAAATAAAGAAATAAATGTATACGCACGCACACGCGCACGCACACGCATGGATATATGTTGTTGTGTCTAATGCCCCATGCCTGGAGATTCCAGAACAGGTCCCTATAAACATCGGAATGCAGTGTGTGGCTCCGGTTTATATGGCACCGCAGGGGTCGGCGTCCATCTTAGCTAGATGGCACCTCAAGTTTTACCTAGCACCCCCAGTAATGGTATCTGGGGGATCGTACACTCTCCCACCCTCTCTGAGCTCATAGAGGAAATTTCTGGTCTACGGATTTAACGTGCCAGTATCTGGCATACACTCGGGGGTATTGAATGATCGGGGTTCGATCCGAGCATCCTCAGCACTGAAAACCAGCGCGCTATCACAAGGTTCCCTGGAGCCTGTATGTTTATACACACACACACACACACACATATATATATATATATATATATATATATATATATATATATATATATATATGTGTGTGTGTGTGTGTGTGTGTGTGTGTGTGTGTGTGTGTGTGTAAGTAGTAATACCGCCCTACTAATATTAATTGTCCTACATCTAGCGTGTATCCTAAATTTTTCTCAATAAATCCCAGCCCTATTTCAAAAACGAAATGAAAATCGAAATAATCTAATATTCTTTTTAATGTACTCGCGGGAAAGTTATTTTTAGAATTCGTGATATGGATCCCCCTTCGAAGAAATACCACATGATCGGGATCAATAAATCAAAAGAATACTATGCCTAGCGACAAAATCAGAAGTTTCTCAGTATAAAAGGTGAGACAGAGGCTTTTCGCGAACTCTGCTTCATTACTTCCTTGCTCGCTGTCCGCGTACTGCTTCCAATACCATAATGTGAAGTCTGTATTCTCAAGCCCCGGCAGCCATCCTGGGTACCGCCAGTATTGTTTATATGTGTCCTGCTAAATCCGGAATGTCTTCGTTAAGTGGAACAATAAAAATAATATGTATCGCATCAGTGTTGTGCGTCTTAATCAATGCCTCTCCTCTCTGTAGTTTTTTTTTTTTTATCCCCGATGTGTTTTGGCTCCTGAAAAAGGTATTCGTCTCTGGACCTCATGTGTGTGTGCGTTCCTGCTCTTTGTTCCTGCTCCTCGAATGTGTCCGCCGCCACGTCTACAAAAGTGTGAATCCATCACCTGTATCGGTCTATTAGAAGTATTACCACTCTGTCTACGTCTGCACTGCCGTGTTTCATCTCCTCTACACAGTTAAAGTTATTCGTGAGTAAAAGTACCCGTTATCATTATATATATATATATATATATATATATATATATATATATATATATATATATATATATATATATATATATATATAGATATAGATATAGATATAGATATAGATATAGATATAGATATATACATATATGTAGGATTTATGTGAAATCTCTTCTTATGCCATTGTAATATTCTCTGTTGCTATGCGCACCAAGCCCTTTATCCTGCGACATTCTTGAGGGGACAGTCGAGGGTTGGAATACCCCGACTCTATAGAGGGATATGTTTTCTTGTGCTCCACGCGAGAGGGTGCACGGAAAGAGAGAGACAAACCTCGTTGAGGGCGGTTGTGTTTTGGACTCCGTGCGAGACACGAGAGAGAGATTGTATTTCCAACGGGGCGAGTCAAGGGCTGTGTTGTGGTGTATTTGACGAGAGCGAGAAAGCTGCCCGATCTTTTGTTCTGTTGAAGGGAAGTTAAGCTATCCCGTGATTATTGTTATACTGTACCGGAGACAGTAAAGTAGGCTCTTCGGAATATCATAATTGCTGTCTACATTAATAAATTAATAGTTGTTGAGTTTTACAAAGTGTAGCGTATTTATAACTCAAGTGTGTTGTTCTTAGACACCCCTAGGCGCCGCCACGTAGACAGGAAAGTCTACACACACACACACACACATATATATATATATATATATTAGCAAATATTAAAATAAATATTAGAAAGAAATCTATCCACCCGAAGATGGAGAATTAAAAATGATATTTTAAAAATAACCATGTCTTTAATTTTGTAAAAACATACGGAAACTACATTAAATAGTATTCAATGTTATTACAGTTAACTATTAAAGCATATTCTAGTCGCTATTTTCAAACTACCTGCCAAAAGAAAAACTAGCATTGAATTTTTTTATTATGTTTTAATCAAACAAAATATTATTTTTAGAAAATATGACGTATAACTGAAATTTATCATTTCATTTAAGTCATTTATAGGTGCAGTTGATTGCGTTTAAATAAGAGTAAATTCTAAGGACTTTCTTTTTGCCTCAAGGTCAGTTAAATATTATTAGAACCCACCAGTTACATAAAAGTCGTCATTGTAGAATGTTAAAAGTTTTCAAAATTTAATCTAATTTGTTCAGAATCTTTTTCTCATTCGGAGGGAAAATATTTTTTTTTTTTTTTTTGCGCCTGAACAAGACAATACGTTTTATGCGATTCTTTGTTATTCCCTGTCGTAATCATTTAGTTATTTAATTACAATTTTAATTTTTAAGTCAGATTTCAGTTGTTTATAGTTGAGCCTCTTTTTAATTACATTCATTTTTTTTTATTCCTTTAGAGTTAAAACGTTATTACGTAATAAATGTTTATAGTAGACACGTTTGAAATAATTTTTAAAAGAACTTAGGCATCTCTATTTTTGAATCAGGGAAATTTTTAAATAACATTTATAAAGTGAGATAAAAATCTCAATGAAATATTACTTGCAATAATTCTCTTAAATACTTAATTTAGTTATAGAGGATCGGATTTCCATTACACACATCAGATGATTTACAGCTGGAATACCATTTTCATGTATTCGCAGACAATGTAGTTTTTTGACAGTGTAACGCTCTGCAAGATTTAGTGATTGATCCTATGATTCCTAGTATAATTTTTTGTATATCGCTCACTCCTTTCAACAACGTCATATCTAAAAACTCGGAGATTTTTAGTTATGCTTGATTTCAGAAAGAGTAGGATAGTGCCCTGAAAGAGTAGGATTTCTCTGCAAAATTGTCATATCTTAGCGCTCAATATTTAGCCGCTAGAGAGAGCGGAGTTAAAATTTATTTTCAACTAGCCGGGCCTCGCCCGGCTAGGCTCGGGCTTCGCCTAGCTACGCTCAAGCCATCCGTCCACCAGATGAAGTTTCAATAAAGTGTGGAAAATTTTCATATTGGAACACAAAATTGCGTGTATTATTTTTGCATTTTAAAATTTTCTCTTAGATTTTAGGTCATTTTGAAGATAACTGTCATATGTATCATGTGTGAGAGGGAAATTAAAATATCATGTGTGAGGGATTTTGTGCAGATTGATAGGTGGTTTAGGTAAATTTCATTAAAAATTAATTCAAATTGACCAATTTATAAAAAAGTATGTTATTTACAGGTAAGTTTTTGTCTCTTTTTTAATTTTTAAGTGCTATTTCCTATAAAAGATGAAAATTAATTTTTTTTTTCTAAATTGACTCCGAACGTAGACAGTCACCTTAATTCCTACTTGAGAATGATAATGAAAAATGAGGAAAGAATAATTTTCTCTTAGATTGTAGGTAATTTAGAAGATAACTGTCATATGTATCATGTGTGAGAGGGTAATTAAAATATCATGTGTGAGGGCTTTAAGATTTTGTGCAGAGTGATAGGTGTTTTAGGTAAATTTCATTAAAAATTACTTCAAATTGACCAATTTATAAAAAAGTATGCTATTTACAGGTAAGTGTTTGTCTCTTTTTTTTTAATTTTTAAGTGCTACTTTACCATAAAAGATGAAAAAAGGTTTAATTCTTTTTTTTAAATTGACTCTTGAAATATTTAAAGTAATAAGTTCTGTTTGAACAATTAATTTGTGAACAACTGTTTTTATAAGGAAAGGAATGACGAATCGGGGAAAATGTTCATATTGAAACATAATTCTGTCTGAACAATTAAAAAAATAAGTAAATCGAAAAGTAAAGAACATAATTATATTTCACTGGCTTTCAAAAATATCCAATAATAAAACAATTTCCTTAGCAAATACAAAATAAACAAATATTTCACTGGTGTTCAAAAATATCTAATAACAACACAATTTCCTTAGCAAATACAAAATAAACAAAAAGTGAACAATAATTGGTGTATAATAAATAGTTTTTTATTTAGAGCTAATTTTATAAGGAAAGGAATCACGAATCGGGGAAAATTTTCATATTGAAATATAAAATTTCATGTATTATTTTTGCATTTTAAAATTTTCTCTTAGATTGTACGTAATTTAGAAGATAACTGTCATATGTATCATGTGTGAGAGGGAAATTAAAATATCATGTATGAGGGCTTTAAGATTTTGTACAGAGAGATAGGTGTTTTAGGTAAATTTCATTAAAAATTACTTCAAATTGACCAATTTATAAAAATAAAATGCTATTTACAGGTAAGTTTTTGTCTCTTTTTTTAATTTTTAAGTGTTATTTTACCATAACAGATGAAAAAAACCTTTATTTTTTTTTTTTTTAATTGACTCGAACGTAGACAGTCACCATAATTCCTACTTCAGAATGATAATAAAAAATGGTGAAGGAATAAACTGTAACCCCTCTCCCCCCATTGAAATATTTAAAGTAATAAATTCTATTTGAATAATTAATTTCTGAACAATTGGAAAATTAACTCAACGCAAAATAGAAAAGTAAATAAAACATAATTATATTTCACTGGCCTTCAAAAATATCCAATAATAACACAATTTGCTTAGCAAATACAAAATAAACAAAAAAAGAACAATAATTGGTGTATAATAAATAGTTTTTTATTTGCGGCTGTTTTTATAAGGAAAGGAATGACGAATCGGGGAAAATTTTAATATTAGAACATAAAATTGTGTGTATTATTTTTGCATTTTAAAATTTTCTCTTCGATTGTAGGCCATTTTGAAGATAACTGTCATAGGTATCATGTGTGAGAAGGAAATTAAAATATTAGCATTAGGTTTTGTGGAAAGTGATAGGCGTTTTAGCAAAATTGCAGATTAATATTCTACGTTCGGAGTCAATTTTTAAAAAAAAATATATTTTAAAGATTTTTTTTTGTTTCTTATGGTAAAATAGCACTACTTTATTTGAATATTCTTTCTTTTTACGCTTCTGTCTACAACTCTTTGCAATATTTCTGAGATATAATTGTATTTTTTTATTTTGGGCTGATTTTTTAAGGAAAGGAATGACGAATCGGGGAATATTTTCATTAGAACATAAAATTGCGTATATTATTTTTGCATTTTAAAATTTTCTCGTAGATTGTAGGCCATTTTGAAGATAACTCTCATATGTATCATGTGTGAGAAGGAAATTAAAATATTAGCATTAGGATATCGTGGAGAGTAATAAGCGTTTCAGCTATATTTCAGATAAATATTCTACGTTCGGAGTCAATTTTTTTTAAAAAATTATGTTTTAAAGATTTTTTTTGTCCTTTATGGTAAAATAGCACTACTTTATTTGAATATTCTTTCTTTTTATGCTTCTGTCTACAACTCTTTGCAATATTTGTGTGATGTAATTGTATTTTTTTTATTTTAGGCTGTTTTTATAAGGAAAGGAATAACGAATCGTGAAAAATTTTCATATTAGAACATAAAATTGCGTGTATTATTTTTTCATTTTAAAATTTTCTCGTAGATTGTAGGCCATTTTGAAGATAACTGTCATATGTATCATGTGTGAGAAGGAAATTAAAATATTAGCATTAGGATTTTGTGAAGAGTGATAGGCGTTTTAGCTAAATTTCAGATTAATATTCTTCGTTCGGAGTCAATTTAAAAAAAAAAAATTTAAGATTTTGTTGGTCTTTTATGGTAAAATACCACTTAAAAATGAAAAAAAAAACTTACCTGTAAATAACATACTTTTTTTATAAATTGGTCAATTTGAAGTAATTTTTATTGAAATTTAGCTAAAATGGCTATACCTCTGCACGAAATTATATTGCTACTATTTTAATTTCCTTCTCACACATGATACATATGACAGTTATCTTTGCCTGCGGCTGGTCCACTTATTATAGTAGATTCTATAAAGTTATTCATCTACGGTTATCATGATATCTCACATAATAATGTATATAATTTGATAAAATTTTCGAGAAATGTTTTAGAAGATGAATGTTTTTCAGGAAATGCTATTGTTAATGAAATGAGGCACAATAATTGGTGTATAATAAATAGTTTTTTTATTTGGGGCTGTTTTTATAAGGAAAGGAATGACGAATCGGAGAAAATTTTCATATTGGAACATAAAATGACAAATCAGGGAATATTTTCATTAGAACATAAAATTGCGTGTATTATTTTTTCACTTTAAAATTTTCTCGTAGATTGTAGGCCATTTTGAAGACAACTGTCATATGTATCATGTGTGAGAAGGAAATTAAAATATTAGCATTAGGATATTGTGGAGAGTAATAAGCGTTTCAGCTAAATTTCAGATTAATATTCTACGTTCGGAGTCAATTTTTAAAATAAAATTATTTTTTAAAGATTTTTTTTGTCTTTTATGGTGAAATAGCACTACTTTATTTGAATATTCTTTCTTTTTATGCTTGTCTACAACTCTTTGCAATATTTGTGTGATGTAATTGTATTTTTTGTATTTTGGGCTGATTTTTTAAGGAAAGGAATGACAAATCGGGGAATATTTTCATTAGAACATAAAATTGTGTGTATTATTTTTGCATTTTAAAATTTTCTCTTAGATTGTAGGACATTTTTAAGATAACTGTCATATGTATCCTGTGTGAAAAGGAAATTAAAATATTAGTATTAGGATTTTGTGGAGAGTGATAGACATTTTAGCAAAATTTCAGATTAATATTCTATTGTTAATGAAATGAGGCACAATAATTGGTGTATAATAAATAGTTTTTTTTATTTGGGGCTGTTTTTATAAGGAAATGAATGACGAATCGGGGAAAATTTTCATATTGGAACATAAAATTGCGTGTATTATTTTTCCATTTTAAAATAACTGTCATTTGTATCATGTGTGAGAAGGAAATTAAAATAGTAGCATTAAGATTTTTATGCAGAGTTATCGGCATTTTAGCTAAATTTCAATAAAAATTACTTTGTAAAATACCTAATAACGACATTTCAGAAAGTAAATAATCGCAAGAGGGGTTTCAACGGTAAAGAGTTTCAACGATTATTCGTATACTGAAAATTAACCAAGTAAAAAAGGATGGTAAAAATGAAAAGTATACAAAAGTAGCAATATAAGAAAATTAGCTTTAAATAAGATCAAACAACTACTAATTAACATTATTCCATGCGTTTATTTACGTTGTAACATTTAGGTGCGCATGCGCAGTTCTTATGAATGATGGATTCCAACGCCTTCAGATGAAATATTATTTAAAAACTGTATTTATATATAAGCATTTTAAAGCTTCCAAACTTATATTAGAATTATCTTCAGGCTTCAAAACATAAGTATACGAAGTTTCAACCAGATTTGTAAAGAAATATAGAAACGAAAAAAATACCAAATGTAATCATTTCACACCTAAATCAGTAAATCCACCAAAAATCAGTATATATCTATTTAGTTTCACTAAAGTATTTTTTATTATTAAACAATTTGAATATTTAGTTTTTCCAATAAAAAGACACGGCGACACATTTCATTTCAGTGATTCATTTTTTAGTGAGAATCACGTTGTGAACGAATCACCCTTTGTTTACATCGTCAAAGAGCGATGACGCGCGATGACGGTTCATTAGAATCCAAATATCTCTAAAACTATTGAATTAACAGAATAAGTGTACGCAGAAAAAATTATCAGTTTCCGAAGCTCTTTCCAAATATGTAACATTTATGTACTTTCATGAGAAAAAAAATACACCGATTTTCCTGTATATTTGTCGGCCATTTTTTTTTTCGAGGAGTGGTCCACCCGGATGAGTTACGGATGAGTCCGACTTCTCCCTGTCCTTTTATTAGTATAGATACATTTCAATGTACTTTTAAACTCTCAAATCACTCTACCGAAAAATTTTGTTTTTTGAGGTATGACGTTGTTGAAAGGAGAGCGATATATGGACACATAGTGACTGTCTTAATTTACAAATTTAGAGTCCGTGTACACGAATAACTATACATCTCCAACATCGGAAAACAGTAGTATACTCAATATGTCTGTAACATATTTTAAAACATTTTGTGATACTTCAATCAACAAATAAAAATATCCTATTGGCTGAGAACTATAACCCGAACATCCTGATGGCAGACCACGAGCGCTTAATACTCACACCACCGGAATTTCATCTCACTCTTCACAAATATACCATATCTTTTTGAATATAAAAATATCAAATTTTGTAATAATTTAATTCGTAGGAAAAACCTAAATTTAATATAAACATCAATTGCATTTCTATGAAAGTAATTATAGATGTTATTAGTTATACAGTAGTTGCCAAATTGTTAGAAATTCTTAGGAAAATTTTTTTTTAATTTATTATTCCAGTTATTTACATTTTTTTAAGTTTTAATGTTTTTTTTTACAGATTAAACATGTTTTTGAACATCTTAAGGTATGACTTATGAACATTCCGGTACTCAGTATTTTGTGGGGGTTCCTTTTGCCGAGATAAGAGCTTGGATGCGATCAGGCATACCTTCTTATCTATTTGCTGACTAGGCGTGATATTTCTGGATCCCTTATCCACACTTCAATCAGACGTTCGATGAGCATTTGTTTGTTGTTGAAGATGACTGTGCTGACTTTATCCTTGAGATCTCTCCAAATCCCTTCAATCGGATTCATATCAGGCCTATTTTCTGGTCCCGGTAGCACCTCTAACCCTATTCCACCGAAGAATTACTTTATCGAGTTAGCAGTATGACGGGTGGCCAATCCAGCTGAAATGCAGTTCCCATCCCGGAACCACTCATCCAGATAAGGTAAGAGCATTGTCTCCAGTACATTCTTGTATTGTACTTGCTCCATGATATCTTCCACAGGATAGAAACGGGCAGGTCCTTTAACAGGCGCCGGACGATGGCCGAATGACTAGGGTACTGGTATTCGGTACAAAAGTCTGTAGGTTCCAATCCCACTCTTGGCATGGACGTTTGTAGCCGTTCGGAATCAGTTTTAAGCAGTAGGTCCTGGTGTAATTAGCCCGCGTGTAGCAAAAATTGACCGAAGCGCTCCAAACCAAACCAACCTTTGACAGATTTGACGCTCCAAATCATTACTTTGGCTGGATGTTTGACCGATTCAACAACATAATCAACACGAAATTGTTCTCCTCGCTTCCTCCTGACATAACGAGTTCTATCTTCTAATGTCTCTAAGTTGGATTCATCAGAGAAGCATACCTGCAGTGAGGGTAATACTGTATTACTAAAAACTCGGTTTTCAATGCTCGTAAAAACATTTTATGCGTATTTTTTTTATCCTTTAAACATTTTATTAAATAATTAATGTTTACAAATATGTTTTCTTATGTAAATATGGATACTAAAATATAAGACTTACCTTTCCCAAACCTGTGTGGTTCAGGTTTGGAAATTTTGCCCACGCCAGTCTTTTAGACCGCATTGCTTGTTAACTTGGGTTTCTTTCTAGGGCGCTAGGCCTTATATTCTTCGTTATATAATCACCGTCGCACAATTATTGTGCTTAAAATGACACCTGTTTTGCCATTTCACTTGCAAGCCATTTAGAGTAGAACTTTCTGTTGGAACGGCATAACTGGAGCAGTTTTCGGTCGTCTCGAGGAGTTGTTAGGCGTTTTCTACCACAACTCCCCTTTCACTTTGGGGACCCAGATGAAAGACATTGCAAAGACTTCTTAACACGTGATACCACGGCTTCTGAAACTAATAGTTTTTTCATGCAATTTCCTTCTGTTTCAACGATGAGCTCTTCAGCAAAGTATGTATCTGACCACGTTTTCATGGCGACAAATCTGCTATAATTTCCATATTTTTACAGAGTCCTTGCCACGCTCAAATTAGTATTAAATCTTATTTCTGGAGCAAAAGAGTGTCCTAAAGTGAAAATATAAAAATAATATCTTAGAGAATTACTTAGAAATGTCAAAATCGAAACTTTCTGTACTACAACATTCCACTGCAAACATGCTCCACTTTTACAACGCACGAATTAGCGGGAAGTTTAAATTTTGTTACGATAATTATTATTGCAGTTATGGATAATCAAGTGTTAAAAAATAAAAAAAATTAAAAAATTAATAATTTGGCCACTACGTTATTATTGTTATCTGAAACTTAATGTATTTAAATATTTATAATTTTTTTTATAAAATTAGTGCACGAATATTTGAAGTTACAGTTAGAGTGTAGCTTTAAAGAAATGTGGTGGAAATATATTTTTGCTCATATTACATTCAATATTTATATATAATTCACATGCAATTATACAGGTATAAATGAAATATGTTTATTATTTTATCATTATCAAACAACGTGAATCATGAACAACGTGAGTCAAACAAAGCCTTTAAAAATATACTGCGCATTGTTTTAAGGAGTCTGGTACAGAAAATTTTAGTATTTTTATTTTAAACATTTTGTAATGATTTTCATTTCACAGAATGTATCTTAATATAAAGATCATCATGCATATAGAAAATAATCAAATATTTAGAAATTTTGCTTAAAACAAATTAAAGTTCAAATTTTATACCATGTTTATTTTCAATGAATCTGCTTAACATATATCTCAGTTTGAAAAATCTTTTCACTGCCGTCTAAGGTTTCAAAGAATTCCCCTCCAGGATCTTTAAAAATCCAAACGAAAAAAAAAAATGTTCGTTTAGTTAACAATTTTAGATTCATTTTGTCTGGCATTTTTTTACCCTAGAAAAAGCCTGTCCACAATCTTCATTCTGCACCCTTAATATTTAAAACGATCTAAGGAAAATATATCAGAAATATGGAGTACAAAATTTATTGTCAAGAAATTTTAGATATATCTATTTAAACATGATAGCAAGTCATTGAAAATTCCTTTCCGATATAAATAGAAGTAAAATACCGCTATACAATACGATGCGCATAGAAATTACAGAAAAAAAATTTGCGTTCTGAAATGTAATCGTTGCAGAAAATGCGATTGCTCTTAATTTACACAGTCTAATCACATTAATGTGACCACCTGTCAAAATCCAGAATAACCAACTTTCGCAGAGCGGACCGCTGCGAGACGTGCATTAAGAGAGTCAATTAGGTCCCTGAAGGTGTTCACTGGGATGTTGAGCCATGCCGACTCCACTGCCGTGGCTGCGCTAGGTTAAGCGGGTGAGGATCCATGGTACAAACAACCCAATCGAGGTGGTCCCACAGATTCTCGGTTGGGTTCAAGTCCGGGGAATTTGCTGGCCAAGGGAGTACGGTAAACTCATCCTGGTGCTCTATGAACAACGCAAGTACACTGGAAGCTTTATGACACGTCGCATTGTCCTACTGGTAGATGCCATCATCCTGAGAAAAAACAATTCGCATGTAGAGGGGTGAACATGGTCCGCAAGGATAGATGAATACTTGTATTGATTCATCATGCCTTCCACCCAGTGAACCCAGAGAATACCACGAAAACATTCCCCAGTCCATAATGGTCCCTCCTCCAGCTTGGACCCTTCTGGCAATTGTTGCAGAGTGTTTGCTTTCAGACGTGTCACGCCGTATACGCTAACGTGCATCTGTCCGATGGAGCATAAAACGTGATTCATCGGTAAAAGCCACCTGTCTCCACTCAGTGGAAGTCCAGTTGCGGCAATGGCGTGTAAATTCCAGCCTCCGTCGCCGATGAACAGCAGTCAGCATAGGTGCTCTAACCAGGCGTCTGCTGCGGAGGCTCATACACAGCGCTCTTTATACAGCTCTCTAGCATATTTTAGTTCATAAAATAATTATCTTTATTTTTTTCAGAATTTTGTACCACGGTCTTCTTAAGGGTCTTTCTGAAGTACAGCTACTTAACCTAAATAGAAAGTTCACTAATGCATACATATCTCTATATCACCTAATCTGTGTACTCCGGTTCAACTTAAGCTGATTTCAGTAAACTAATAAACCATGTGCTACGTAGTAAACACTTAGCGATGAGGGAAGGAAAATTATATTTAAAGGCTTCGTTTAACTGGCAGCAAAAGCAACACGAAAACAAACAATGATTGTAGATTAAAATTCTTACTGCAAAATTATCTTCACGAAATGATTCGATGGATGGATTATTTTGAATTTTATCCGCAAAAATGCCATGGACTTACTTGCAGTTTTATACTCATCGTTTATCTTATTACTACTATACACCCTTCATAGATTAGTGACCCACAAAGATTAGACGTCTTCACAGATAAGATGCGCACGATATGTTAGATACAGTACTCCATTGATCATGTGTGGGTGCATTATTACATTTTTAGGAATAAAAATATTTCGTGACATTATGGGCAAGTACATATCCATGGTTGTTATGATCCTTCTTTAGAGAACACGGTGTTTTGGGGTTCTGCCCTCTCTGCTTTTGATCCAGGCATTCCAAATCTTAAATAAATATTTGCCTAGAAACATTTTCCTTTTAATCTTTACATTCACGTGGTTGCCAGCAGTTTGTGGGAACTAGAGATGAACTAACAAAAGAAAATCGTTGTAAACTATAAAAAAATGAAAAAATCCTTTATGTATATTCGTTATCCACCGTTGTATTTATAGGTTATACCAGAGGTGAGGAAAATTTTTTTGGACTCCGACCCACTTTCTTTAAATAAAAAATCCATTCACCCACAGTGAAAAGCTTTTGGTACAAGCAAGATTTTATAACCTAAGAAAACGTTAACAACCAAAAAAAGAAAACAAAAATATACAAGCAGATTTTGTCAAACTATTTGAAAAATTCAGACTTGAAAACCCAGTCTCCGGCAGGTAGGCAGTCGAACGACGGCCGAATGGCTTGGGCGCTGGCATTCGGTACCAAATTTTGTGGGTTCGAATCCGGCTCTTTGCATGGACGATTGTAGCCGTTCAGAATCGCCCTTAAGGTGTAGGTCACGGTTTAAATAACCCTAGTGTATAAAAAATTGACCATAGCTCACCAAACCAACCCTGGTAGATAGAAACAAATGGAAGCAATGTAAGTCTAGTCTTTTGCCGGTGTAATTTTTTTTGTAAGACTATTGACACCTTATTTAACAATATAATAACAAATATTTCATAACATACAAAAGCATACTAGTTGGTATCCGTCGAAACATGACGGTTGGATAGTATATAAACGAACAAATACACAAATTATGCTCAATGCATCATTGTAAAATGTTAAAAATCATAGTATTAACCTCTACCTTACAGGTCATTTATTCGATTCCTTCTTTAGCACGGGGAATTTCATACCCCCTTTGTACGAAAGGCCAGTAATGGGAAATATATATATATATATATATATATATATATATATATATATATATATATATATATATATATATATATATATATATATATATTCATTCTTGGGATACATGCTATCCCACCCCGTAAGGAAAAGGTTAAGCAGAGAGAAGTACACTTTAAAAAATTACTATTGAACCCAATAAAAATAAATAGCGTTTCTCAACAGCTTAAAATAAAGAATTTCGGTCAGGTTTAATTCTATATCTCACAAACATAATTAAAAATAAAAATGGCACAGAGAGAGCTAGTGAGATTCCTCGAAATAAACAAATTAACGTGTTTATGTGGCCTCCTGCTTAGAGAGTATCTACAGCAAGATTTAAATATGTCACTGATCATGCGCAGAGAGCAATATTCAACTGTAAATTACCGCTAATTAATAGAAATTGCGGTTATAAAAACCAAAGTTGACACATCTATAGATTAAAATATTTCTTTTAAGACAAAAATGAAGTAAACTGATACAGTAGATTTTTCTAACGGACTGCCCAAAGAATCGGATTAGCAACTTAAATATATAGATAATTGAAAATATTAAAAATATATGAATATAGAAAATTTAAAGCATATTTTTTATTCAATAATTCGATATGATATAAATTTCCTTCAGACTATCCGCGACCCCCCCCCCCCCGCCTGTGCGTTGCGACCCACAGTTTACGCACCACTGAGTTATACCATGCAGAATAGTGGGATGTTAAGGCTTCAATGCACTAACCCCATTGGATTCGCTCACCTCAATGTTAACCTAT
The DNA here is from genome assembly GCA_907164885.2 of Dolomedes plantarius. Lineage (NCBI taxonomy): Eukaryota > Metazoa > Arthropoda > Arachnida > Araneae > Dolomedidae > Dolomedes > Dolomedes plantarius. The sequence goes on along the minus strand of OU015495.1, from coordinate 158,915,926 downwards.
GGAGAAAATTTGTCCACGGATTGCTGACTTGGATTTAAAGATTTTTTAAAAAAATTGTACTCCGTCATAGAGAAAGAAATTTTACATTTGTGTGCGTTTTTCGTTTTTTTTTTTAAAATGCAATTAATATTTTTAAATTTAAATTATTTGGGGGGGGGGGGGAATCTGGTATAGTGTGTTTTAAATGGTCATAAATTCCTTCGGTGGGTGAAATTTATAAAATGAATCCTGTAGCGCTTTGCAGAAAAGTTCAGGCTATCTGACAATACCAATTTAATTTGATTATCAGCTTTTATGTACCTGTAAATAGTTGACAAAAATATATTTTAAATAAAAAATGTGGGGGCAGCGCCTAACCCCCCTATAGAGAGAGAGCCATTACAATCCCTCAAACTGTTAATCCTAAGGGGGTGGAATTCTTGAACTGTGAACTGGACTCCTCCCATAACAAGAGTCTGCAAGAAGAGGAAAAGGGAAATCTGATTTTTTTCTTAGTACATAGCAGACTTAATAAGTATCTTAAATATGAAGAATATCATTTCATTTCTATTTAGGAGCTACAACTGGAACAAATTTCAACTGATATTGTTATATCACATGTTCAACAAACGAGAGGCGAAAACTCAAATTAGGAAATGTAGTTCAGATTCCTACAATCCAAAATGTTTCATCATTCTTGAGAAAAACTATACACATACATTTCAAAGAAACAAATGAAATGCTAGAAAGATATACGCGTTCCACGCTTGTGACATGTATAACTCTCACGCTATTACATTCACTTTCGGAACTGTCCTTCTTGCAGTAAAATCTTGAGAGAAAAATCCTGCTAACGTAGGGAGAAAGCCCTGTCAGCAACAACAAAAAGGGTGAAAGGAGCTGGCACATCAGACGGAGAGAAAAAGAATACATTTATATATATATATATATATATATATGTCTGCGTATGTAACTCAGGTGCTCCATAACAAAGATATTTTTATACGTTCTGCTCAATATATAAGATGAAACGAATAGCATTTTTCCCATAATATATTCTGGAGTATAAAAACTTCACTGAAATGTAGCTCTCTAAGGTCCCTCTTAAAATTTCCTCTTGATATTATTTTGTAGAATGAGATCTTAAACTCTGGAATCTTGTTGAATATTATTGATTTTTTGCTTCAAAAGAGTCTAAATCTTTATATTCCCATTTGAAATGGAAAAAGATTAAATCTCTGAAATCCATTTATGAGGAACAAGATAATGCTTCATAAGAAAGCTTTACGTTTAGAATATATATATATATATATATATATATATATATATATATATATATATATAAATGTATATATAAATGTATATATATATATATATGTATATATATATATATATATATATATATATATATATATATATATATATATATATATATATATATATATATATATATATATATAAATGTATATATATATGTATATATATATGTATATATATATATATATATATATATATATATATATATATATATATATATATATATATATATATATATATATATATATATGTACGTGTTTGTGTGTAAAGAGAGATATGTATATGAATGACTTTTTTATATAACAATTAAAATGATCATAAGTAGAATACTCAAACACAATATACAACCTTTAGAATACTCAAGAGATTCACACTTTATCACAAAACCTTATGAAATGCTATTAAAAATATTTCCGAGGATGCATTCCAATTTATCACGTCATGAAAAATGTATTTTTATTGCACTTTCTCTCGTAGCTGAATATTAAGTTCATTACATTTGTTCAATGCATTTATATTGAGAAGCGATAATTTTGGAAAATTTAAACTCAAAAGGTTTCCTAACATATTCCAATAAACGAGAAGCTAAAAATCAAATATAACTCAGCAAATATAACTCAGATTCCTGGAATCCAAAATGTACCATCCTTCACGAGAAAAACTATAACATTCATTTCTAAATGGGCTTGTGACGGCCCAGTGGTACAGCGCGCAGGATTTTGGTGCTGAGGGTGCTCGGATCTAATCCTGGCGTCGCTCCACGAAAAATGCATCCGTACGTGTCGTCCCTTCATAGGGGTTAATCCTGTCCGCCTATATGGTGCCCCCATAATAAAGTGGGCAGTAAAATTGCGGCGTAGTATAGGCGAATGTTTGACGACAAGTGCCTCCGTATTGGAAAAGAAAATTTCAAAGGAAAATGAATACTATTGTTTTTTTTTTGTTTCAAGAAAGTCTCTAAATCTTTATATTCCTTTTTTAAATGATAAAAAAAATTAAGCTCAGAAAACCATTACTGAACAAGATGATTCAAAAGAATGTTTTATGTTTAGAAAAATACACACGCACATACACACACACACACACACACACACACACACACACACACACATATACATATATATATATATATATATATATATGTATGCATGTATGTATGTATGTGTGTGTGTGTGTGTGTGTGCTTGCTTCGAATTGAGATTCCCTCCGTTCGAATTCCAAGAAGCTAACAACTCGGCTGCTGCTGTCATGATACAGAATGTACTGTACTTGGTTTTTTTTATTATTTTCTTTTGGATGAGTTATCTTCGCATGAATTTTTTCTTAACTGTCCATACTGGTTCTTTAAAACTATTTCGTGTCTTTATAATAATCGACAGCCATGTGTACAGCCCAGGAATTCAAACTTTAAATCCGGTGTGTTAACAAACAAACTATCCCGTAATTCACAGAAAATTATTTTTCAGATTCATTCTACGTAGCTTTTGTATATTCCCCATTGATAATGATTGAGAAAAATGATTCGATTTCATCTAATAATTTACTAAGTATACTAATCTGCACTTTGATAGGTACCCATGTCTCAAAAATTTTTGCAAATTTTTCAGTACATTAAGATCTTTTGCAAACGAATTATAACAAGCGTGTGAAAAGAACAAGCCCTTTTCACCTCTTCTTTATAAATTAGACTTAAAAAAGGAACTAGATTTATCATAATCATTTCTAGGAAATACCCTAACATACAAAAAGGGAAAGATCTGAGTACAGTTTGCGAACATACGTTATCTTTGAGTTACTCGAAACTCTTCACCGATTAAATTCAGGCATCACATCATATTTTATTTTAAAGTGAAAACATTCCCTGTGTCTATGAGGGACTGAGCAAAAAACGTGGTGAAAGATCGTTGCTGAGTGCATACAGACTGCAGTGGCAAATGGAGTGGAATTAAACAGACGGTTGTGTTTTCCGCTTAAGAATGGCTACATAATATTCTGTTTTCTCAGGGCGGCAGAAGAAACAATAAAACAATGTCATAAAAAATGAAAAAAAATTGTAAAAGCTTTTCTATATCTTTATGATCGATATTCCTGTTCGAAAAGTTGTGATCGTCGAAAATGCTTAACATCACTGAAATATTGTTTAAAAAATCGAAAAATAGAACATTTATGGATGAATTTCAAAATGTGCCTCCTTTGTAGTTAAGCTTTTGAATATACCACTTTATTTTTAATAAGAGGTAAAACTACAAAGGCATTGACATCCATAACATTTTCAGTGAATGATCATATGACGGTATAATTTATGAAAATATTATAAATGTTCTAAAAAGTAGTAAACTGCCGGTTTGTGTGCGATTTCAATTTCCGATTGTCCAAAAATTCCTCATGTTCGGGAATAATCCAAAGAAAATCTGTCATAGAATATTTCCTTCTTTTTCAACTAAACATATACGAGTACATGATCGTTTTAGCTTTTGTAATCCCTTGCCGATAGCCAAATAATGAATAAATGCTTTCGTAGTCATCTGATAAGTACGTAAAGAAACAGTGAAAAACAATGTCAAAAATCGATCCAATGAGTTGATAGGTATGATATTGATGGATGAGCTAAATGTGAAGCTGATAAAGGAAATGAACATGTGATAATAATTCTCCAAATGCAATGGCTAAGCATTTCAGAAGTTAGGCCGTCCGTAATGGAAATAGCAAATGAGTTATAAAGCTCAATGCCTCAGTTGAACTGTATATTTCATTGAAGATAACCATGCAAAAAAAACTACCCAACAAAATGGATTCAGGTGAATATTTCTTTAAGCTTTACTAATTTATTTAATTATGTATCTATCTGCGAAGGAAAACTAGAATATCCTGAATATATATATATATATATATATATATATATATATATGAAATGTCCGGATGGACATCTCATGAAATTGTAGCATAGATAGTGGCCGGAAAATAATAAAATCAGCTTCATGAACAAACTAATTTATTAAACAGTAAAGCAACACATCTTACTCGCTTCGAGGCAGTCCAGCGTCTCTCGCAAAGAGCGCCAAAATAGAATTAGGATAGAGAAGTTGCCAGAATTGGCGGAGGAAGTTAGTATGTGGGAAGGCGAAGCGTTTACGTCAAGACAAGAAGGACGGGTTACCAGGACAGAGATGAGATATAGAATGGGCGATTATAGGTAGTTAATAATATTATCACATATATATATATATATATATATATATATATATATATATATATATATATATATATATATATATATATATATATATATATTTGTGTGTGTAAGTAATTTGAGACACATGAGAGACTTTCGTCGATACTCCTTCAGAGTACCAGTTGGACAATCGAAACTTATTACGGTAAAGCTAAATATCGTCTAAAGTAGCTTGAATCATTGTTCGCCCCTAATGTGAACCCACTTACGAAGTTGTAGAAGTCGACTTATAAGACAGTGTGTTTGTAGAGTGACAATTATCATGTCAATCACTGTCGTTGCTGGCCTTTGTTATGAAGTCACTAATGCAAATTCAAGATGCGTACCTCAAAAGTGGTCCATCGATGCATATTCCCTCATAGTTTGAAAGCTTGGGATGATCAATTAAGAACAGAAATGTTTTCCTATTATCAGTACTTTACCCCTTAACCTTTGAAAATATTTATTATTTTTTCATTCTTTCCTATAATGTGTAGGTTATATGATTATCATTTTAGGATTTTACCCATTAAATAGTCTCCATAGTAACATTATAAAAAATGACTCCAAAAGTACGCAAAATTTAATGAACGTCTAACCAAATGTATACTTATACTTGTAATGTAACTGATAGGTAAGTCATTTTAATAATATTTATAATGCAACTGATACATAGATGCGGATGTTAAAACGGCTTATGGAATAACTTCGATGATAAGTAATTTCCGAAAGTTATGTTGTTTAAATTTTGGTTAAATTATTTTTCATCGGTTAGAATCATTTATCTTTAACGATTTATCACATTTCGAGGAAGCACTTCATTTTTCATAAGCTTTCAAGTTATGTGTGCGTTTGTCCGTCAATAAAAAGAAAAATTATCTTTCAAAGTACTTCATTATGCAAGCCTATTAACTTTGAAAAAAATGTAACAGAATAGTTTTAGAAAACATGTGACATAATCACTCACAAATGGAGCATTAACCCTGTCATACGTAGTTTAATAGATTGAGATTGATTCAGCGTCATTTGAAGTGCATAATATAGATGGTTCTAATGACTTTCATCAATCTTTTTCTTGCCGGAAATATTTTATGATTTTTTACCACAACTGTTGCAGTGATATCATTGTCTGGAAACATATTCGTTCTTATTTATAAAATTTACGTACTGAAAAACGTGATATCACTATTATAACTTTGTTCTCATTACCTATGTAATGTCGTAATAAGGAATGATATATTCTCAAAGTGTCCTAAATTTCTTTAAAAGTATCAACTTTAAGGCAAACAAAATTAACTGCACTGTACAATCAACTCATAAGAACTAGACACAAAATCGGTTTCCTGATAAAATTGACTGTCGTATTTTCCTTTGAAAATTGGAAAGTATGCATACCTTTTTGACGCACCTTATATTGTAATAATCAGATAAAAGCATGATTTTACCATAAGGGCATAATGCAAATGATTATTAGACACAATCATTTGCATTATGCCCTTTGAGCCACCCTCGTTCGACTAACATACTAAAAAATTATCTACTTGTTGATTATATGGATGAATACAGCAAATGAGCGGCTAAAATTATTGTTAGTCAACCTTTGAAATTACTTATTTCTAAAATTGCTTTTATTTTTATTTGTGTATGGTAAAATCATGCTTTTATCTGATTATTACAATATAAGGTGCGTCAAAAAGGTATGCATACTTTCCAATTTTCAAAGGAAAATACGACAGTCAATTTTATCAGGAAACCGATTTTGTGAGTAAACAGGTATCAATCGACAAGGCAACTTTTAGTATCCTTTATGTCTTTGGTTGCGTGACATTAGCATTAAAATTACAAGATATTCAAATCTTACCCTGTTTTATATTAATTATATTTAAAAAGACCTCTTTCATAGTACAGTGTGTACATGAATGAATATCCCAACTTTGCAGGGCTATTGAAAGAAAACTAACAGCAAGTACAAACTTGCTGTTCATCGGAAATCAAAAATAACAGTTGAAAGTTTAAATTCGACACAGTTATAAGTGTTCAATGTGAGCCACTTTAGTAACACGAAGGATATCGAGGTAGTACGATAACTCATCCCACACTCTTTTCAGCATTGAAAGGCTGCAGATATGCGTGTCTTAAGTCGTCAACGGCATTTAGTAGCGGTGGAACAAACACCTGATGGTTTATGTAGCCCCAGAAAAAAAGGTTGTAGTTTGTTTAGTTTTCTTTCAACCCTTCAAAGTAGGGACATTCATTTATGTACACACTGTATATATTAGAAAAAAGCCCATGCAAATGTATACTTTCATTACCTTGTTAAATTAACTTTTTTGTCACGTGCACTTTTGTCATAACTCAGTAGTTTACAGTAGATGCAACATTTATGTCTTTCATTTGGTTGTCAATATGCTAGCAGCTTACGTCTTTCTGATGACGTGACCGAATATCGGAGACTTAACGTAAATAAATTGCCACTTTAGGAATTTTCTTTAAATATGGGGTTCTGTTTGGTTTGGAGCCCTACGGTCACATTTTGCTACACGAGAGCTAATTAGACCGGGACCTACAGTTTAAAGCCGATTCCGAATGGCTACAAACATCTGTGCCATCAGTGGGACTCGAACCCACAGGATCTGAACCGAATGCTAGCGCCCTAGTCATTCGGCCATCACCTGGCTTTAAAAATGCGGAGAATTAGCGTAATGACTTTTAAAATTTTATCGATAAAGGCAATAATACAACACGGGAACGGTCTGGAAGTGTTAAAATAACAACAAATAAAGACGATTCCTCGTGTGATCGAAACATTTGTTCTGCGCGAAGATTTCCATGCTAAAGGTTGTGGAATGGCAATGGATACAATTTATCGTTGAATTCGAAAACACCGTCACACTGGACTTCGACAGTGCGCCTTAGGCCAAAACTGAAACAGCACCATAACCTATCTGGATTACGTAAGACGCAATGCCATATGCAACTGAAGTACGAACGGATTACCCCCTCCCCCATCATCATTGATGGGAAGAAGTTCAAGGTGAATGGACTGAATGTTTAGAACGGTTGGACTGAATACTTAGACGAGATGCCACATACAACTGAAGAACTAATGGGTTACCACCATTTTACCTTATGGAAAGAAATTCAACCTGGATGGATTGAATGCTTGGTCGAGAAAGTTTAGAGTCGAGGAAGTTTCTGCAAAATATTATGAATAAATTTCGGTATTCAAAATAAGTTCTTTCTATGAAGTAAGACGGAAAGTAAAACAATTTTTAATTCACATGAATTTAGCAAATTGCCTATAAAAAAAATGACTTTTACCTAGCTGAGAATCATATGCCCAGAGTTCGGAATCATTATGCTAGAGAGACCACTGATAACTCAACAGACCCAACTGTGGAAACTTATCTGTATTGAAACACAAAACTGAATAAATTTAATCATTTTTTTATTGTCTAAAATTACATTGTACATATAAGAAATTAGTTAACTGATTTAAAGAGAAATATTAAACTTTTAAAACTATGGAATTTCCAGTTAATTTACCATATCGTCTTTCCCACATCATTACTACGTAAACTCTTCAAGCACTTAACATTATACTATCCTACAACATGTTTGTTTTTAGTTACATCATGTTTATCTAGACATAAATTTGGTTAAGATGATTGATCACATTTACAGCGAAAAGGTTATCTCACTAAAAAGCTTTTGGTTATATTTGTTTATGTACACAAGACTGATTGGTTCTTTTATGTACCATCGTATGCTATATTCAATAACCGAGAGGAAAAAATTGGATAAAGTTTAAGTAATAAGCCTTTTATTCGATCATAGTTTAACAAAACAAACATCTGTCTAGTCTTTCTATTTAGTATCGATCGTTATTAGTTGAAGAACCAGGTTGGCAAGATTTTAAAAGGAAAAAATAATATTTTCAATTTTTTTTGTAATTCTCTAGTTTCATAATTCTATAGCTTCATAATACCAATGTCTAAAATTTTGCGTTCATCTTTAAAACATACTTCAAAATGTAATTTTGATTCATGTTTTTACTTCATATTGTATATTAAATTCATCTAAACTAAATATTTAGAAAAAATATTTTTCAAGGGAAAGAGAGTGTGTTAATGAAATACAGGGAAATTGTATTCGTTATTTGTAATTATCAAAACATAAATATTAGAACATGATAGAAATCGATACTCCAGGAATTGTCATTCTGAAGCATACAACTTGATTCGGAAAGCCTTACCTCCATCTTAAAGGTAACTAGCTATTGATAAGTATCTATCAATACAATTACTTGAAATAAATAAATCTGAATTTATTTTACCTTAATTCGATAATATCTACTATCTGACAGAAAGTTACAAGTGAAATTTCTTAAATATTTAAGTTTGTTTTTAATATTTTAATAAATGTGCATTACAAGTCATTCATGAAAGAGGATTTTCTATATGTTTACTGTTGTTCTAAAAATTGCAAATATTCAGAATGTTCGTTTTCAATCAAAATCTTCAATAAAGGTATATAAATTATAATTGACTTCAATTAAAAAGTTCTAGAGCGTCAAGAATCAATTATTAAAATATTACTAGCAATAATACATTAAAGGACTTTACACCAAGACTTAAACAACTAAAACAATTTAAGTTATCCAATTTAACTATTGAAGTTTAAACAACTGAAGTTTCCTTACAAAAAGTCTGAAATTGACGATTTTTTTACTCTTTTACTCAATCGATCATTTTATCTTATGGATATCTGCATAGATTTCTTTCTGTCATTGAATGTTAAATCAATAATTTGCTTTCCTAGCAGGTCATTTCCAATTGAGACAGAATGATCCGACAGTAGTAAGATAGTTTTGACTGTTTTTGCTTTTAAAAAGTCAAAACAGGAAAATAGTCGAAAACTTGATTTCAAACTTTTTTTTGGAGATGCTTAAATTCTTCTTCATAAAGCGTTTGGGAGAAAATAGGAATATTTATAGCAGTTATATTTATAGCAATTATAAACAGGTAGGTTAAAGATGTGGAAAGGTAGTAATGATATATCCCATCCAAGTCCAGAGGTCATGAGTTTGATTTCTATTCCTAACAGATTACTAAAACCTTGGAGGTTTATTTAAATGGATGTCCACTAATTGGTATTGATTTACGAATAATTGTATGAACTGAAGTTATAATAGATTTTTTGGAGTACTTTCCCCAACTTCCAGAAATTTCAGTGACATGATGACTAAATAAAACTGAGATGATATTTGCAAGAATATTTAATAGATTGAATCGAATAAATCTCATAAGGATAGAATTAATAACATGAAAATGGTGCGACTACATAGAAACTTTAGTTTACGGGTCCCATTTTTTCAATTCCCTCTTTAGAAAGGGTAAATTTCATACCCCCTTCGTTATAACGACCATTAACGGAGTTATACACACACACACGCACACAAACACAAACATACTTGAATTTCTAGTTCCTACAATGTGTACTATTTTTGCATAATTTTTTAAAATGTGTCAGGTTTTTGGGGCACCCTGTAATACTCCAATAATAATAGAAAATGGGATTACATTAAAATATTAAAATATTACGTGGCAGCCCAAAGCACATTTCATTATTAACACATACTATATGCAGGGTCATCGAAAAAGGTGTCCTTGATTGCAACGTGGTATAAAGAACCCCATAACAGAACTCATGGTATTTATTTTTTTCCCAAAAGATACAGGAACGAATCAAATTTTGGACATTAGTACCTAGTAGGTTTCGATAGGACCACCCCATATCACTCAGTACACATTGAAGGGGACAAGGGACCTTCAATATCGAATTTTTTAATTTTCAATTTTTAACTTTGCATCCAAAAAGATAATAATTTGTATTCTTGTTTACTACAGCCTTAGAATTTAAAATAAGGATTTTTCTGGACTGGTTTTCAAAAAAATTTTCAAAATTTTCTAGGATTTTTCAGAATGTTTCATGTGCATTCCAAATCATTTAAAGACCTTATTTTTGTAATATAAGTTTACCGTATATATATAAACATAATTGTGGAATTATTTTTTTTTATAACTCAAAAACCATAAATAATTATTTTTAAAACTGACTTTTTTTATGACTTTTTTTCGATTTATTTCATGGTCTATAAATTTGAAAAATTTTTGTGGTTTCAAATCATGATGTACAGCTTCGTGGAAAACACTTCAATTAACAATCCTGAGAAATTGTAATGCGCAAGGAACATTTTGAAAAATTCTAGCATTTTTGAAGAGTTTTTTGATAAGCAAGTCTTAATCTTCCACAAAATACTTATTTGTGAATTCTAGTCGTTTTCAGAATAGTAGGAAAGAATATTAATTATTCTCATCTATATATATAAAACAGTTCCGTAACTGACTGACTGACTGACTGACAGAAAAACGCACAGACCAAACCGCAGGACCTATAGGGCTCAAATTTTGCATGGCGATTCTTCTTATAGTGTAGGGGTGCACTAAGAAGGATTTTTGAAAAATTCGTCTTAGATCGTTTTTAATTGAATTTTTAAGCCTGTTTTTGTAGCTTTAAGTTTTCATTTAAAATAACAATTCGAGGGTTATAAAATTTATATCACGAGAAAGATCATAAAAATTCCTTTAAAATGAAATCTTTTTCGAATTTTGACCTCCATTTTCCGATTTTTGGCGAATATTTAAAGATTAATTTTAAGAATTTAATTTATTGAATACTGATCACGTGGTTTCTTTTCTTTTACTGAAACTTTAAATTAATTTTGCGTCACGGGCATAACAACGAAATAAATTGACAAAAAAAATATTTTTTTTTCTTTCTAATGCGGCAGACGATTGGACATTATCCAAAAAAACATTAAAATCTAGTAAAAGAAATATTCCTTAAACTGTACTATATTAAGTGTGCTATATTCTTTTGTATGTTCTGTTAGATTTAATTTGAACATTTTCTTCTACATTATTTTGTATATAAATATATATTTATATATATATATATATATATATATATATATATATATATATATATATATATATATTTATTTATTTATTTATAAAATATCGTAACGGATATTTTATAAATCCGTTACGATATTTTATCCTGTATATATATATATATATATATATATATATATATATATATATATATGGCATTAATTGCATACATTGACCGTTGTATTTAATTTGAATGTACTCCGTAGCGAAGCACGTTTATTCAGCTATTTTTGTATAAAAGAGTAAAATATTGAAAAACTTTAAAAAAAACAAGGTTAAAGTCGCTTGTTCCCTTAAGTGATAGTCGATCTCCATTCAGGTACACTGGATCATAGCAGGAGCAGTCTCTACTGCATCAGTGATTCTGTCCGATAAATGGCGTAGTCCCGGATGTTCTCAGCGTACACCGTGTTTTTCAGGTTACGCCCTAGAAAAAAAGTCTAGAGGGGTCAGAGGGTTTCTTGGTGGCCAAAAAATTTAGCCTTCCTTTCTATCAAACGTCAAAACCCATGTAGCAGGAAGCCCGACGTTACAACGTCGAAGCATGCCCCCACCCCCCCGCAGCACAGTCACGGTCACCATGACATGGAAAAATACAACTCCCAGAATTCTCATACCATCTGCTGCTACGCAAAATCTGATCGGTCGATTATTATTCCCGTTGTGCACAACTGAAATTACGGACACCAATTTCGATGACCCTGGATTTTAGGTGCCAGTTGTACAAAAGTATGCAATTTTATAGCTGTTTTTTAATTATGAAGGAAGGTGACGTTTCCAGTCTACTGAATATATTTTTTCCACTTTAAATTGATACAGCAAAAAATCCTAATGCGAATTTTTAAACCTATACAGGGTTCCCATCTATATCCGTTACACACCCTTAACTTCTAACCGGTGACAGCTTAGGCCGTAAAGTTGGTGTCTAAGTAAAGCAAAAAGGCTATGCGCTACTCAATGAGACAAATTACAACGCCATCTATCAGCAAATTTTGAAAATTAACGTTTTTATCTCTAAAACGGTACGAGATACGGGAAAAAAGTCAAGAGTTCAGTATCTTTGATTGAGTAAGAAAAGATACCTTGATTACATTAATACTCAAAAGAGAATGTAAAAAATGAACATTTGTTTGGTCACGATTTCGAAAACTGTCATGTCATAAAGAGTGGAAGAAAGAAATTGAGACACTTTCCTATCTTCATAATCATTCATTTATGTTGCTGAAAATGCTCTCCATTAACCACTATACACATTTGCACTCTGGACTGGATTTCTCACTGCATATTGGTGCAACGACGCCATAGTGTAGAAAATTCAAATGTTCCTATTTTACATTCTGTTTTGAGTATTAATTTGCCCAAGGTGTCTTTTCTTACTAAAGTGATGAAGCTGAATAACTTTGTAATTGACTTTTTTTCCGTATGTCGTACCGTTTTTGAGATACAAATGCTAAATCTAAAATTTGCTGATAGATGGCGTTGTAAGTTGTCGCATCGAGTAGAGCATAGCCTTTTTACTATACCTAGACACCAACTTTATGGCTTAAGCTGTCACCGTTTAAAAGTTAAGGGGTGGGGTGTAAAAGACATAGGTGGGAATCCTGTATAATTCGAAGTTACATATTTCAATTTTATTCTTATAGCGTTTTCATCAGAGCTACTAAAGGAACAGATTGAAAAAAATAGGCAAAACCACAAACTGTTCATTAAAAGCCGTTATAACTATCCTAATAAAAAATATAACCGAAATATATATTTTTGCTAAGCTAAAGAGTTTTTTATATCAACATATATTTCTGTTAATGGCTTATTAGTTTTTAAGCAAAGATAACATTACTCAATTTTTGGGATAATTACATTAGATCATTCTTGCATAAAAACTCCATAATAATCTGTCACAATGCTTCATTATGCCCGACTGTTAGGCTAAAAAAAGAATAAATACAGACTGATAGTGAGAGCCTTATAAAATTAATAGCTAAATTGCTCGCAGGCGGGGCATTAACTTTGTCATATTTAGTTTAATAATTGAGATTGATTTTGTGTCTTTTGAAGGACTTAGAGTGGAGTTATCTGAACTTAATTTCAAAAAACATTTTTCCTATTTTTGATATGCGTATAACATCAGGTTTTCTGAACACATTGTTTACTTCAGAACTCGTGAATACTCTCATAAAAAATTAAGAGCACATGCAAAAATTAACAATTAACTCTCATTCAGCATTTAAAAAAGTAATATAGCACGATCTGGTTTTTTATACAAAACAAAAAGCTCACTGTTACTGAAGATATAATTGACCAGTTAAATATTGAAAGGACTATATTCTTCACAAAAAATAAAAAATGAATCGCTTATAAACTAAACCTCTAAAGCAAAATGAGTCTTTTTACACTGTTATTGCTCAATGAGTTTAGGTAAAATTTCAACATAGTACATGGAGCTAAAATATAACTGTTTGAAGTACACTTTACAGAGTTTATTTACAACTGAGGGTTTAAAATTTCAAAAAGGTATAATTTATCAGTAGTAAAGTATAAACAACAACTACATAAATAGGTAATATTTTTTTTAGGAATGGCATTTAATATAACACCTGGTTTAGGGCTAAATTATCCTAAATTGGCCACCACAGGGTATCCCTGCTTACTTATTTTCGAATTTCTATTTTGCAAAAATTTCTTTTGAGATTTTAATGTTCTAAGGCACTCTATATAGCTATAGGCTTGATGTCTATGCAGTATCTAAAAAAATTGTAATTCATTTCATGTAATGGTTCCTCATGGTGATATATGAGTGAAAAATGCATATATATATATATATATATATATATATATATATATATATATATATATATATATATATATATATATATATATATATATATATATATATATATATACAGTGTGCTCAGCTCTCTCGTGACTTGTATGCAGCCACAGGAATCCGTGTATCAAGGGTGACTGTTTCCAAAAGACTTCATGAGAGAGGGTTGTTTGCAAGAAGACCTGCTGTTTGCGTCCCGCTCACTTCTACGAACAGGAGAATCTGTTTATCATGGTGCATAGAGCATAGAGATTGGAATATGGATCAATGGGTGACCGTTCTCTTCACTGATGAGTCCAGGTTCAGCCTAAACACCGATTCTCGTCGTACGTTCATATGGAGAGAACCAGGGACCCGCTACCTACCCTCCTATGTCCGCGAAATCGACCATTATGGAGGAGAAGGTTTAATGGTCTGGGCAGGCATCATGTTGGATGGCCGTACACCTCTCAATGTCTTTGAAAGAGGCACTGTGACTGGTGTGAGGTATAGGGATGAGGTCTTGGAGCCCTATGTTGGCCTTTTCAGGGGTGTAGTTGGCCCTGAGTTCATTTTAATGGACGATAACGCGAGGCCACATAGAGCTCTTCTGGTCGACTAATTTCTAGAGAGTGAGGATATTCGCCGGATGGATTGGCCAGCCAGATCTCCAGACCTTAACCCTATAGAGCATGTCTGGGATACTCTGGGGAGGGCAATTGCAACTCGCAACCCCCCCCCTCCGAAAACCATCCAGGGAATGAAAACAGCGTTGCTGAACGAGTGGGACCAATTGCCACAGAAAATGATAAACTTCCTTATTTCAAGTATGAAATCACGCTGCGAGACCTGTATATCTGTAAGAGAGGGACCATACTCCCTATTAACCCATCTATTAACCCATTTTTCTTAATTCTGCAACCGCTGTTTCATACCTTCCGACTCCAATGAGTGTTACGTACGATCATGTGTATGTATTACAATTATTGAATGGTTATTTGTTTTGTATTGTATCAATGTATGTACATATCAAATTTCATTAAAATCGGTACAGTAGTTCTAGAGATAATCGACCAAGTCTGCAAATTCTCTTAATTTCTTACACCAGTGTATATATATATATATAAATATATATATATATATATATATATATATATATATATATATATATATATATATATATATATATATATATATAAGTTTATATAGTATCTCTAACTTTTTCTAGTTTTTTGCGACGATTAGTATTCTTAAAAGCCAATTATTTTATTATCAGCGTTCAACAAGTTCATTTTATACACATAGCATAAAAAAATTTACTCTCTCTATGTCTGTCTCTTTCAATGTATTTCTCTCGTCATAGATCTTAGTCGATGGGTGAATATGAATCGTTTATCCTGCTGCATTTATACTTGCTTCCCATCATTCAGTACATTGGAGAACATAAAAAGAATAGTTGGTAATTAATCACATGACAATTGAAAAAGTCAGATGCTCACTTTGAATTTTTTCGCCTATTGTTAAGGTTCAATGCTCTCGCCTGCAATCCATCTCTCTCCCACCCCTTTTTTCCAGAAGTCCGATCGACGCACCCCGAATGTCTGTCATAGGATGAGAAATGAAATATGGACTGGCCTACAGTCATATATTTGATCTGTCAGACGAAAACACTTCACAAGTACAGAAACAATCACAAAAGCTAGGAAATTAAAAAACAGTAGATAACAGTAGATTTATTGTAACCTCCATTGTATTTTTCTCCATCTTAATAAGTATATTAAAAGAAATTACTTTCAACTAGTATAACATGACTTAATTAATTTTTTTCGCGAATTGTCAAACAAAAGCAGTAGGTTTGAAACACAATGGGTAAATTGGAATCACATTCAAAAAAATTTAACGTAGGAATACGTTCCTCCATAACGATCCTCCGGAAAGCAAAATTACAGACACTAAAACCATCCGTTCGTCCTTCGCGAGTTATAATTTTGGCACCGTGCTAAAACCAGTCTGTATTGCTTGGACAAGTAGTAAACAGTTAAACAGAATAGTTCCGAAATGCGTCAAAATTTTGACATACATATATGCATCTATATACATACGTACATATATGTATACACACACACACACACATATATATATATATATATATATATATATATATACACTAAACAGATAAGCAGCGATAAGTAATCATATGTTAATAACCCGCGATAGTTTCGTTAGAAGAGACTACCTGAATTTGTTTTTTAATTAACATAGTTCTTTTGCTGTAATGGACAAATACTTCCTAGGTTATGTCCATAACATAGTTAATCGCACATGAAAGCAATCTAATGGATCATGAAGTATAACAGCATTAATGACATTTTCAGTTTAAATCATTCTGTTTCTAAAAGTGACTTCATAAAATTTTGCTGAGGGTCAAATTCATGTCTAGTAGTTCTTATGTTATCATACATTGTACTTCTGAGCAAAGTATTGAATATCTTTAGCTACCTACAAATATCTAGTCATTCTAGCTGTAGAAATATCTCCAAAGTTTAAAAAAACGGTATGTTGGATTACATAAATATAGCTTTTACAATATCCTTTATAAATATCACAATAAGAAATATTTATTGTATGCGAGTATGACATTTTTAGGAAAGTATATTTATATATATCGGCTACCTTAAAACAGACATACAGCAACCCGTTTCTTACATTTCATGCCGTTACGCTCGTGTTTTTTGCCGTTACATTGTTTTGCTTAACTACTTTTTTTTATAATGTTGAGATGGTATATTTTCTTCGGCTTTGTAATTTATGTCCATGGGATATCGTTGTTTTCTCGGATTTGGGAAGCAGCTTAATTTTGTATATTTGTAACTTACTTGAATTTATACATATATACATTTTTCCAATATCCAGTCATGTAAATAAAAACTTCGAAATATTTAACCGCGGTAGGATCTAAAATTTCAAAATGCGGCCGCAAAAGAAAAAGAATTGCCTTTCTCCAATCGAGTGAATCAATGTAGGCTGGCCCAAAATATCAGGTATAAAAATAATTAATTTTATTTATTAATGTAATTTAGGTTTAACAATGCATATTACGCCAACAAATAAAACGTATGTACTTTTTTGTCTGGATTTGAAGAAAATGAAAAATTCTTTACAGTACATTAAGGTATAGGGACACCTTCGGAGAAGATTTTTTTAATTCTTCTGAATTTTTACTTTAAATAAATTTTTAATGAATATTTACAACTATAAACTTGTAAAAATAGAAAAAAACAGATGTAGAATCAAATATATTTTTAATAGGGAAATTTACACAAAATTTAGCAATTTAAAATATTCAAAAAATGTATTAAGTTTGCACTAAAAACCTTTATTAACAAAGTAATATCTATCTGTAATCATGAGAAAAGTCTACTGCCTTGACAGATATTATTTGTAAAACATGGCTACAAAATTTCAAAACATTTGAAACATTATGTTTTTTTCTATAGTGTTTCGGGTATGTTAAAATAAGAGAAATTTACATTTTGAGAAAACTGAAAAAATAACTTTTACCTTACTTTTTTGCATTATAAACAACAAATTACACATTAAAATGCACCCGTTTTGTAAAATTCCCTTACTTTTCAAAACAGTAATTTTTTTTCTTTCTAGGTGCTCTCGGGAATTTCCTGCATGTCTTTGATTTGATTTGACTTTGACGTATTGAGTTATGAATTCTAAGTCTATCCAAATTTTTATGGGCTTTCAAAGTGGAGTATCCATGATCATCTATTTTCATTTTAATGAAAACATTCAAAAACCCTTGAAATCCATCAAAGAATTGTATAACGGCGTCATATACTCCAAATTTCATAGTTTTAAGACATACAAATACGTCTTTCGGAAATATTTGCCATAAGATACCATTCAGACATTCATTTGCATTTTGTGTCTTGCCGTGAGGACATTTACTCAAGAGTTCTGTTGTTCATAATTCTAATTATGGTAGTTTGATGGAATTTAATACAGAATTCGATAATCCAGAGTGTTTTGTTTTATGTGTAGTTCCTTGGGCTACTTCCCGCTGAAATGAACGCCAGCTATCAATCCCTAAAGGACACTGCCCATGCATAGGGATATTCGTGCTTGAAGCACAGTGAAAAAGTGCAGCTATGACATTTTGTCGCATTCCCTTTAAATTTACTACATTATTTCATACAGCAACCCCATAGTAATTCTGTAGGCGATCAATGAATGTATCACCCAATTTTCCTTTTCCTGATAAACCTTTAGTTTTCGTTTTTAATTTCTTAGACGTGAGCCAACTTTTTTTGAACTCGTCCAATACATTCCATTTTAGTTACGCTATTGCCTCCATACATATCTTTCACATTCAAAAAACCCCTCGAGACGCCGTCCCAATAATATTCTGTGTATTGCAATTTGCGTTTTTCCTCTGAGCTACCAAATATTCGTGATGCACCCACGATTTCCATCTTTGAAGCAAAGCCTTGAAAATTACATTGACATATATGGTCAGCTTTTAATGCTTCAAACTCTAAATTCTTAGGTAGTCTTTCCAATTTTTTACATGTCGGACAGTAGGAAGATAAAATTTCTATGTCCACAAATTTATAGGTATCAATGGAAATTTCAGCAACACACCCATTCAGAGACGTGTAGCCTCTGCGTCGTCATGTGCCATCCACAGAAACCCTACATTTGTGCATTCCAGATTCATGATTTTGTTTCTGCTCAAGAATATCATTTGCAGCCTTTTTCATCGTATGTTCTGCAACATCTGCAACTTTTGAAAGTTTCCCTTCCATAGCTTTGTATGCTGTTTTATTCAGTGCAGGTAAATTTAACGTTGAACATAATTTATATTCTGCAGCAAATCCTTTACCAATCTGGCGCATGCCATACACTAATCTGGTATTTATTTCAGAAGAATTTACATTTATTTGAAGATACAAAACCTTTATGAAAGTCATAGTTTTTGCACTGAATATAAAAATGTGAGCACAGCCCATATCTTGATTCCTCGCATAATGTTAACTTATCTGCAAAACAGTTTGGACAGAAGAGTTCAGATATTATATTTAACAGTATTCCAAAATCTAAAATTCTAAAACCACTCATTGAACCACAGTTTTCATTTGTTAATATAGAATTAGTCGTCTGTAGCTTTGAAAAACCAGCAGAAAAACTTTCATCACCAACAAATGCAGCATTATGCATTTCACTTTCAACGAGACTATTATTTTCTTTATTTGTTAATTTATTGACATACGTTTGCTTTTTCTATAATTACTTTTTGGAATTTTCGTTGCAAAAAAAAAATAAATAAAAATATCGAGAAAAATAAATGGATATAGTGACTTTCAAATGATTAGAATAAAAGCGAACTCGCGTGTAAACAATGATTTGGAATACACAGTTTAATGCCAATTTCTAAAACAAAATTAGGTAAGGAACGTTGCCAGATGTAATTCTTAATATTATTAAGATGCTTAAAAAACTATTTTTGTATTTTTATTTGCATATATAATTAGTTTTCTAACAAAATCGTGAAGAACAGCGATGTAAACAAACATTTTCGCTTACTTCCGGTGTGCACAAAAGTACTTCCGGTTGTAAAATTTCATCGCCAAGTAGTATTAAAATATCTATACCTTCGGTTGTAGACTAGCTAGAAACAAAATTGAAACATATTTTGAAAGTTAAAAGATTGGGCATTCATAAATTAGCAAAAATGAAAAAAAAATCAATATTTTGACAGAAATTGATATTTTAAAGGTGTCCTTACACCTTAAGATAGTAAATTTACCTTATGGTAACCTAGAAAAGATGTATATATCCTTATACACTGAGTGGCCAACTTACTAAGACTACTTGACAATTTTATGCAACTGATCTATGATGTCTCGCTCTTGCAGCTAGAGGTTGAAATTATAGAAAAGGTCAATGGATGATTTCAAACGATAGCTGGAGTGTATTTCTTGTGAAAAAAATGAGTAGGAAATGCTATTTAATATACTTTTAACGAGAAAGGATTGTGGGTGCTACAAGGAAGGGAGAGAGTATCAACGAAACTGTTTTTCTTGTCATGTGTTCGAAAGTGGCTGTTGTCTGTGTTTACAAAGAGTGGGCTAGAAATCAAAAATGGTCTCATCGTAAGTCGTATGATCGTCACCGTTCATTGTTCAACATTTTTCACTCAGAAAAAAGTGTAATAATATACGGTACTACATCTGTGAATTTCTAGTTTTTACCTTGTATACTTTTTTTTTTTTTGGTTTAAATTTCTTAAAATGTGTCAAGGTATTTTGGGACATCCTATGTATGTGTATATATATATATATATATATATATACAGGGTGGCTAATAAATACTGTGACAAATATCGAATCATTTAATTACACACAGATGAAATAGAAAATGGAAAATACAACAATATTATGAACATTATACATGAAAGTTTACCATGAAATAATTTTACTCGAATCGACCGCCATCTTTATCGATTACTAAAGATAATCTCTTACGCCACTGTCCTATTGCGGCACGAATCATTTTATGAGGTAATTTGTCCCATTCACTCCGTATGGAAGCTTTGAGGGAGTCCAAACTTCTGTGCTGCTTAGCATTTACTTTAGACTCTAAAATCCCCCAAATGCAATAGTCTAAAGGATTTAGATCTGGTGAAGAAGGTGCCCAATCTTCTTGCTTGATAAACTTCTGGCAATTGGCATGGAGCCATTCCTGTGTTGTTTTGGATCGGTGGGACGGTGCAGAATCTTGCTGAAATATCCAATTCTTTTTGGGATACAATCTGTTAGCATGTGGTAATTAACGTGTAGCCAATACTTCCTGTTTGTAATATTCAGCATTGATTTTTACCCCTTTATCGATGAATTTCAGAGGCAGTTTTCCATTGTGTGACACTGCAGCCCAAACCATAACAGAATTCTTGTTCTGAAAGCGTTTAACAGATCGAAGATTTTCAGGTATATCCTCGAAGGTTGCTGAATATACAACATCATTTTTAGCATTATAAATTTGTTCTGTACAAAACAGCTTCTCATCAGAGAAAATTATTTTTTCAACACTTTTGCTACCGTGCCGGTTCAGCAATTTCTTACATCTTTGTAACCTTTTTACTATTTGTGCAGTAGTCAAACCTTGAACTTTTCTTTTGCGATAAGGGCTAAAACCCAGGTCTTCATTTATGATAAGTTGCATAGTTCTACGACTGATGTTCTCTTCTGCAGCCATTTTATTTGCAGAACGTTGTGGATTTCTTCGTATCTTTTCACGAATTCTTTTGATACGTTCTTTTGTACGAACAGTGCGTGGACGACCGGACCTTGGTCGATCTTTACAGCTATTGGTATCCAATAATCGATTTATAGTCGTATATATAAACGTCCTATTAAAACCAAGGCATTTTAATTGCTTAAATATTTTACCTGCAGAAAATCCGCGATCAAAAAGCTGTTTAACCATTAACCTTTTGGCTTCCATCTTTAAAAATATTCTACATGTTTTACTTTAAACAAAAATCTTCTGCGTTTACAAAAAGTTGCCAATCACACAAGTAGATAGATAAATTGTTTTTCCAAACGATTAAAATTAACTCTTATTTTTTGGAGTGTTACAGTATTTATTAGCCACCCTGTATATATACACATAACCTAATAAATTAAATATTAGGCCCTCCATTCTATCATTTAAATTCCCTTTCCTAAATCCAATGCTCAGTAACATTACTTTAGCGCTTTAAAAACCCATAGCAACAGAACTTCCCATAAAACAGCAAACGCTGCATTTTTACTCGTGTATACGTCTTGAGAAAGGCTTGGGTTCGTATCGACAGCCCCAAATTCCGCTGACACTTCAAAATAACAGGCACATGTACCTCGCTTCTAGCGCGTAAGGTTGAAAGGTGATATTACACTTCGCTCCGAGCATCTGAAATGAATAGACGTATTTTTCTGTCGCTTAAATAAAACGATTCGACCCGACTGCTTCAAAATTTTAATTCCTTTCAGGCTGAGTCTAGCTCTAGCCATGTAAATTTGAGCTAGTTTTCCTTTTCAGGTTGCATTTTAAGAACGAGATGTAATGGATACATTACATATATATATATATATATATATATATATATATATATATATATATATATATATATATATATATATATATATATATATATATATATGACTGTTTTCATTATATAGTCAGAGCGGACTGAAAAAAGAGAACAATATCCCATTTGATTTATGCCGAAACCTGTTTTTACAATAAAGAGAAGGGTGTATTTTAACATAAAGGAAAGAAAGCTCATAATCTAAATCCACATTACACATTTTTCTTTATGCTGCATAAAGCAGACAACGCATTTAAAAGATTCTCCGAAACTTACATCTTTTTTATATCTTTTTTACCTTTCTCCCAAACGTAGCCGTGTACATAGGAAGGGAAAGTTAATTGCTCGTGTCAAAAGTGGCGACAGTTTTTTATCGCTGATATTTCCCCTTATTATTCCCTTTAGTTTCCTTTTCCCACTTCCCATTCATTACAGTCCCCGCTTAGTTCCCCATTTGCTACGCATATGTGTAGAAAAAAATCCCTGCTTTTGTACCTTCAGGGGAGTTTAACGACTCGTAGAAGATAGGGTTACATGATACGGAAGCAGCAATGGATACCATTTCATGCTGTTCTCGAAAAGGGCATGGATATTAAAATTTAATTACGCTGAGGTAATTACAGCGTGAGAAAAGCATCACTGAAGAAGTGAAATAAACACGGCAGAGTTATCCAAAGAATCTAAGCAATGTGTGACTTTTTTTTTCTTTGTTCTTGCTGTTTTGCAAATATACGCTTTGTGTCTTGCTTTTTAAATTTTTTAATGGGTCATACGCCATAAAGGCAGAACTTGTTTCAAAGGGCAGCACTAGCAACTGAATATATTCTCCATAGGGAATATTAAGGGGCGAAATCTTCACAACAAAGTTTTCAAGTCGTTGAGTTGGAAATGAGTTTCAGGGAGTAATTATTGCATGCCACAGAAATTGCAATTTATAACTATACGATACTAAATTCTCGGGACTGTGTGTTTGACTTCCAAAAGCATAAAGCACTTTCAGTGCAAAATCTTATTTCAACATTGTTAAATTGTCTATGCTGAAAGCTTGAAGAACTTTAGAGATATCACTCGTATCACTCATATCACTCATATCGTAGACTACCTGTATTCATTTTAAACTAAGTAATGATATAATTATTTTTTTAAACCAAAAATTTATATCCATGTACTACTGTCTTTCTAAATTTAACTGCTTGAGCTGAACTGCATTTTGAAAGCAATTACACTTCTGATGCACCTATAACCAGCTTCAAAAGATTTTCCCAGTGTGAGAAAGTAATCTATATATATAACACAGTTCCGTGACTGACTTACTGACTGACTGACTGACAGATTACGCACAGACCAAACCGCTGGACCGAAAGGGCTGAAATTTGGCATGGCGATTCTTCTTACAGTGTAAGGGTGCATTAAGAAAGATTTTTCAAAAATTCTTCTTAGATTTTTTTAAATAAATTTTTAAGCTGTTTTTACAAAATTTTAAATGTAACTTTTTAAAATTTTGCATTTAAAATAATAATCTGAGGGTTATAAAATTTATATAACGAGAAAGATCATAAAAATAATTTTAAAATAAAATCTTTTTCGAATCTTTACTTCCATTTTCTGACTTTTGGTGAATTTTTTAAGATTAATTTTTAGAACTTAATTTATTAAATGTTGATCACGTGGTTTCTTTTATTTTTGTGATACTTTAAATTAATTTTGCGTCACGTGCATAACAACGAAATAAATTGACAAGAATATATTAAAATACAGTAAAAGATAAAATTTAACCACTAGACTAATTGAGATGAATTGCTTTGAGAATATCATTCAAATTAGTATGTTTTATGGATATTAAACATACAAATTAATTGTATACATAGACCGTTGTATTTAATCTGAATATTTTCTTCTACATTATTTTGTCTATAAAAATATCCGTTACAATTTTTTTTTTCCATTAATTGCATACATTATCCGTTGTATTTATTATAAAACTATATATGTACTTTTCTTTTTACATTAACTGCATACATTGGTCGTTGTATTTAATTTGCATGTACTCCTTAGTGAAGCATGGGTATTCAGCTAGTCCTGAATATAAGCTTGTATGCAATATTGCTTTAAAAGTAATCATACACTATTCAGTATTCTCTGAAATGGATGGTTTTAAGGATATACAAATGTTTAAATATTTTCATCTTTTGAGTATTTGTATTTACATATCTTGAAAAAAACTTTAGTTTACAAATATATAAAGAAACTTAAAGAAGTACATGGATGACAGAAAAAACAAAAGTAACTGAAGATTATTTATAGAATATATGAAATCACATCCAGCCAGAAAAATAGCGTTTTGAGCTAGAGTAACTGAGAATTGAAACTGAGAATTGAATGAAAGTGTTAATGGAGAATTCAGTGTTGTCCAGTGAATGCATTACAGAATAAGTTACTGAAGTAAAAGATAATATTTTAATGAAAAGAGCTATGTTAGGAATTTAATATCTAAAAAATAAAACTCATGGATGCTATTGATATGAAATATTTTAATAATAATAAATGGTCCTTCTCTTTACAAAACTTTTTATTTTATACTAAAAAGAAATATAATACTATTAAAATATACCATTATGATGTGAAACGTGATATATAAACATGATATTAAAACTAACAATGAATTCAGTTTTAATTTCGTTTTTAATGATCTTCAAATGTACACATGACAATTATTTGTTTTAGGTTCTTCACGTATGAAAACGTTTCGTCTTAAATGGTCTAAAAATTAATTTTATTTTCATAACAAATGCCTGCTTACTCAAAAGAAAACTGTTTTACTGCTATTTAGCATTTCAAAGGGACCAAAAAAAGTGCGAATTAATTTGAAGATTTTTTTTTTCTCTTGGAGATAATGCACTTTTTTAAAACGTGAATACAATAATAAATTTTAACTAAAACGTGCTGCATAACGCACATATTTAATTGTAAAATGGTCTCCATGAAATAGACTAGGATTTATTTTTATTTACTCTTATATAAATATAAATGACTCATATTCATGCTCATCATGTTTTTCCAACACACCTTCATTTTTAAACGAATAAAGAATGCGTTCATGATTTTATATTTAGAATTCAGTTTTATGCAACAACATCAAAACTATAAGAATTTCCAAAACAAAATTAAGGTAACATAAGTATAGCACTTAAAAATTGAAATTATTCCTTTCACCTCAGGAAATGTCTTTTTAATATCAAAAATAAAAGAATACTAAATTATTTGGATAAACACGTGTCACAAAATTATATATTTTTTTAATAAAGAAACTGACAAATTTTCAATAATATTACAATAAATTTATAATTATATTATGAAAATATTATAATAAAATTTTTTGACTTTATAAAAGATGACATTATTTGCATCTCCAAGGTCGATAATCTTAGACAGAAAAATAAATCTCATCTTTTTATATTAGAGATGAATGTAAGAACCAAAAAACAAAAGTATACCAAATAGTATTTGAAAATCAATACCTGGATCCATAACAATAACCAAGAAAGATAAAAAAGAATTCAATATGACTCACGTATATGTGTTGCATAAAAGGAAAAAAATTAAGTATACCCAGAAATTTTAAAGGTAAAGAAAAGAATATCCAGACTATGAAGGATTGAGCAAGCCAATAGATTGCTAGAGGCATTCACCCTGGAACGGATGATATGTTGCGAATATGTAAAAAAGCGAAGGAAAACTTTATTCAGAATGATCGAAGAAAAGCCAAAAAGGATATGTTATTATAGGTTTTCAAGAATCCCACGTAGTATTCAAATATCACGAATGAAATAAATTTTTTTTTAGCTAAGTACTAATAAAATGCAATATACTCCTCCTCCTGCAGGGAATTACGGAGTGTCGATGTATTTGGCACACATTCATGGGATCTTTAACTTAAAAGTAAGGTATATATAAATAAAGATAGATTTTGCGTTATTTCTTTGCAGATTAATGTGATAAACAGTATTTCTTTGCTTTTCACTAGTTAAGGTTAACCTTTGAGGGGCGCCGTTCTCACAGTGCGAACGCCTAAATCTAGTCTTCTTTTCACTTGCATTCAATGTATTCCAGTTAAATGAGCAAAAAGGATTAGTGCCGCCATCTATTATCAGTTTAAAGAAGTAAAAACATTTTGCAAACTTTATTATATAATATATATATATATATATATATATATATATATATATATATATATATATATATATATATATATATATATATATATATATAAGATTTTTTAGGTTAAAAAAATCAGGAAAAAAATCTGCACCGTGCAAACGGTGGAAGTTGTAGCCTCTGAAAGGGGACACCAAGTCAGAAATTGTGCAAAGAAATCATGCTCTGACCTGGACTTCAAAAAACGTTTTTCAGTTATCTTCAGAAGCTTGCTAACTTTTTATGAAATCCATACCGATATCCCAAGTGTGTTTCTTCAAACTCTTACATTACAAGACGTTTGTGAAAGTTTGTTACCTTTAGCTAGGCACTAATGTAATTAAAGAAAAGTGCAGCATCTCACTGAATATGTCATATAGGTAACACACGTGTGAAACAAACAAGTAGGTGCAAGAGCCTTGTCAATGAATTTTTTGCAATTCATTTCTAACTGCCTCTGCTGTTGTCTGTTGCCCTTTAAAAAGTGTTCTACCAGACGTAGGAATTGAACCTGGGACCTAATCTATGGTCCTGACATATACCAGGTGATCATAATTAAGCTTGGCCTATTCAGAGACCTCTGTAGCTGTAACTAAATTAAGTATTGAGCTGAAATTTTGAAGATAGAAAAATTCAAAGGATGCGCTGAAAGATTCCGAAAAAAAAAAGTTCAAAAAAGTCTCCTATGGGGCGCATTACATGGAAAAAATTTAAACAAGCAACAAATTCCAATTAAAGCACTATTTATTTGCTACACACGGTCTAGTGATGTAAAGAAAACTGTTCAATGTGGGCTCCGTCATTAGTATGTAAAATGTGCAGGCGATGAACAGCGTGTTCAACAGCTGACCGGAGCTGGTAGCCAGTAATCTGTCGAACATACAATGTTATGCGGTCTTTCAGGACAGCCAAAGTTGTAACACTCCCCCTATAAACAATGTTCTTTAAATGGCCCCATAACCAAAAATCACACGGAGTGAGATCGGGAGAACGGGCCGGCCAAGTGGAAACAATGATCGGCTAATGACCCTGTCGCTGATAGGCTTTCACCCTCTGTCCCGTTGAACGCTTAAACACCCAGTGTTTTCAAATAAAGATATCATGTCTCTCACACCTTGTGGACACATTGGACCCCGACGCAATTTCTTTTGACGTCGAAATTCAAGAAGAGCTGCAATAGCATTTCCCTGGTTTTGATAAAAATGTTATATGATTAACGCACGTTCTTATAATTTAATTACCATCGTAACTGAAAGAATGAAACTTGCTCGATCTCATTCTTTTTATACCCAGATTTCACTTTGAATTCGTATGCCTCTGCAAATCAGATTGTTTTCTTCTTCACTTGCAGTGTCACATTTATCAACTTTTGTACCGTCATAATGCTTCAAAGTGTAAAAATAACAGTTTTAAACATCATAATGCTTGACAATGTAAAAATTAATGTTTTAAATGACTTTTTTACTGTGCAGTTATTTGTTGCATGGCTTTTCAAGCATTTAAACTGTAATGCGCTCCCTAGCTGCATTATTTTTTTTTATCCTTTTTTGGGGAATCTTTCAGCGCATCCTTTGAATTGTCTATCTACAAATTTTCAGCTCATACCATCCTTTAAATATAGCTGTAGAGGGCTCTGAATAGACCAAGTTTAATTATAATCACCTGGTATATATATATATATATATATAGAAACCTTTGTCCAGAAAGTTCGGTGAATGACGTCATAGTGCTCACGATCGTGAGAATTTGTAACCGTCGCACACCGTGCGGGACAGGTGAAGACAGGTCTGAATCAGTTCCTGAGAGGCGGCGCTGCGAGTTAGCTTATCGTATCGAAACAGTTCATTGAAGTGTGAAGGTTTTGTGCGCTCGGTCAAAATTCAAATTGGATCAGCGAACGAATATGCTGTTATGTTTCAAACTTTGAAAATCAGCGAAATAGATTCATGAAAAACTGCTAAAAGTTTACGAAGAACATGCTGTCACCTTGAAGTGCGTGTAAGGGTGGATTATTCACTTCTTAGAAGGGCGGGACACCACTGAAGACTCTCCCTGAAGTGGTTGGCCTGCAACTGCACACAACCCGGACAACGTACAGAAAGGGAAGGAATTGTTGGTCAAAGATCGTCGTGTGACAGTGCGAATGATAACGGAGGAAGTGGGAATTGGTCGTGTGATGGCCCACCTCATACTGACCCAGGATTTGAGTAAACACAAGCTTTGCTCCCGACTGGTGCCCCACACTTGACGCCGGAACAAATGCAAATTCGGCTTGACGCCTGTGGAGACTTCATCGACATGGTGGATCAAAACCCAAATTTCCTGAAAACCATTGTCACGGATGACGAGACCTGATGTCTGAAGTACGATCCCGACGGCAAGATTCAGAGTATGGTGGGATGGGGTCAAGGGTCACCGAAAAGCAAGAAGATGCAAAGTCAGAAATCCCGCATCAAGACAATGCTCGTGGTGTCCTTCAACTCTGAGGGTCTCATACATACAGAATTCCTCCCTGAGGGCACCACGTCAAATGCTTTTAAGTACGTGGATATACTGAAAGTCTGCTTCAACGGATCAATCGGGTATCAATCGGGCCCCCAGTACGCCAAGCAGGACAACTGGACCCTGCTTCACGACAATGCCCGGAAACATACTGTCTTTCTGGTGCAGCAGTTCCTGGCCAACAGGCGAGTTGTGTCCCTGAATCACCCACCCTACTCTCCAGGCTTGTCTCCCCCGGACTTTATCTTGTTCCCCAAAGTGAAATCAGTCCTGAAGGGCCACAGGTTTTGGGACATTACGGACATCCAACGTAATGCTAAGACCCAGATAAAGGCCATTCCTAAAGACGACTACACCTGGAGTTTCCAAGACTTGTACTGTTGTTCCTAGATTTGCACTACCACCTACGTTGATTCCTTCGAAGGGCAGTAACAACTGTTTCATGTAAGACAGCAAATCCATTGTAACTATAGACTCATTCACCGAACATTTTGGACAAAGGTGGTATACACAGGGTAGGGAGTAGACTTGAACTTAAGCTTCGTCCTTCTTATAGGCTAATCAACAAAGTTTAGACCAGAGGTGGGCAATTGTTTTCGCTCGGGGGCCGCTTTATGGAGGCAGATGTTAGCGGGTCACACCTTTTAAAATTATTGCATTTATTAGTTAACTTTGCATCTCAGAAAAGGTATAAATTGTATCATAAAAATCAATAAATATAAATTAAATAAAATATTGGAAATTTTTCTGGTTCTCTTGGAGTTTTTGTCTGTCTTTATCAGTTTTTCTGGTTGTCTAGGTGGACCACAAAAAAATCTGTTACTGGACGCAATTTGCGCACCCCTGTTTTAGACGATAAGGTGCAGGCAAAAAATTTCTCATGGGGAATTTCTCAAAATATTTACTAGCAACCGACAAAGAGCAGTATTACAGCCCACAAGGGAGAGAACTGTCGTTTATCGCTAACTGCGGTAGAAAATTTAGAGTACTTGAAGATGAAAACAATATGCATGGTTTACGCCCTAGGCACCCCGTCGCTTAGAGATTATGCTCTGCTGAGGAGCCCATAATACGAAGAAATCAAAGTCCAACACGTTTACTGATGTAGTATACATTTGGAGTAGCTACCGTCTTACGAGAGCATGTTCCACGTATTTTTTCACATTTTATATCAAGACAATTATAAATTTACAGATTCAGAACAAGGAGTCATTCGGTAAAATGTAGTTTGAAAATACGTAAAAAAATTTCAATGAAGACATTTGCACTTGAGCAACGAGAACCGTTGGTTGCTTTGTATCGGGTCACCATATAGGTGAACTAATACCACCCCCCCCCCTGATGCCGCCTCAATTTTCGCCGAGCATCTCCAGGGATGACATCTGGGGTGCTCGTTCCTTCTCTCACCCTTTCTGACCTCATAGAAGGACTCTCCGGTCTACAGATCTAACTGGCCAATATATGGCCTACACACACAAAGGTTTTAATAGGCATTCGTCAGGATTCGAGCTAAGGACCCCCTGTCCCAAGCCCATCACGTACTACTAGACTACTGTGAGCCCTCGGTGAAATGTAAAATGTCCGAAATATATTATTTCAATTTGGAACAGCAAAAATTGATCATTTGTATGTATTAAAAACTGCATTACAGCTGTATGTGAAGGAAGTAATCTCCTAATAGATATTCATGTGGTTACGAATATTTGAAAACTAGGTGGCCCGTGCGACAATTTTGCATGTCAATAAAATGCGAAAAATTTTATAGCGTGGTGGGTGGTTTGTAGTAGGATGAAAGAAGAACTGGTTTATTTGTAACCATTATTTATTTTGTCAAATAACAATGGTCCTTAAGGATAAACAAAAACCGATTACAAAACACCTTTGGACACAAAATTGGAGGTGATGCACAATACAAATCAGGGGAACGTGAGATATGTACATGTCAAAACACCTTTGTAGGCAATACTGAAAGTCAAGTATGACACAAACTCGTGGAAAAGGGGATATATATGACGTGCTTGTTAAAATGCCGTCAGGAAGCGTGCTCTTTATATCGTAGATCCCTCTTAATTACTCCCTAATACTTATTAATAATAATGCAGTCAGTTAACATAGGCCGTGGTAAATGATTACAACTTAACTATATTCAAAAAGTTTATTCTAACTATTAATTAATACCCTCCATTCAATCCACACATAATTTAGTTTTCAAAGTAACTATCTCAATACTCGCGATGCGTGACCGATCAATCTCAATGCTAATCCCGATCTGCCGAAACTCTGTTGTTCCTCAAGGCGTCTAAACTTATCTCGCATGCTCATTATGACGTCTGCCGAACATTCTAGAAGAATCTTTGCTTAGTCTGTACTTAATTTTCGCGCGAAACCCAGTCTAAACTCCAAAAACAACTCCCCACGCAATAATCCGTGCGATTCTCCTTTCTTGATTTTCCCCAAGGTCATTCAACTCTATTAATAACTCCTATAGCTTATGCATTCGTAGAAACATGTAATCTGGTTGACTATGAATAATCATGGCTTTTAACGTTAGAAATTAGTTATTTTGAAGCCCCCTGTAAATTGTCTCCATTAAGGTTTAACATATATATTATAAAACCTCTTTGTGCACACTATTTGACCGTGCTGTATCCTCGATACATCCGAGGAAAAAACTCTAAGGCCAAAAGTCCATTTTTAAGTTCTATTTTTAAACAAAAGATACAATGTGTCATTCTAAATTAACAATTCGTCACAAGCGGAGAACGTATTCTTTAAAGTGGTACCTCATTTATCGATTTTGGTTAAATATGAAGGAATAAAAAGGGATTGTCAGAGAATAATATTGATAATAAATATACGACCACGTGCTTGCCATCTAGCAATAAAGCAAATGTTGACATGTCTCGCGCACTATTTCCCATAGAGTTTACATTAAAAATTTGCCGCTCTGCTAGGCACCAATCGTTCCCCAATGACATTATTTTCTTTGAATTGCACATCTACGTGGTAAGTCCTTTATTTTTACTATCCTTTAATTATGAAATAAATTAGAAGCTTTTCTTTGAGAGCTTGGTAGAATTTTGTCATATGCAATCCAATTGTATACATAAAATTGAATAAATAAAATTAAACTCTAAAAAGGCATACCAAACAAAAATATTACTAATAAAATTTTCTTCAGATGGAAATAAAACAGATTTTAGTCCAAACAAATTGTTTTTATGTACAACAAGTATAATGTACATTTACGCTGATGTCGCCAAGAAAGAAAGTCGTTAATTAATTCACAGAATGATAATAAATGCAAACGATTTTAGAAATTAAAAAGTTTAAAAAAAAACGAGCTCACGCATGCCATCTAGCGGAAGATAAAATGTTTATAATGTTTATACTTCTATTTTTAAGTAAACACTACAATGTGTAACTCTAAATTTAAAATTCGTCATAAGCAGAGAACTTAATCTATAAAATGGTAGCTCATTTATCAATTTTGGTTAAGTATGAAGGGAGAAAACGGGATCGTCAGAAAAATCACCCTCTAGAAATAATATATATAGATTTCTGAAAGCATACAAAAGAATTATTTATTTGTCCAGTAAATGACGTGTAAAATAAGAATCCAAAATGTTTGATTTTACAATGAGGATACCACTCTGCATGGATGATAAAAAATGCAGACTATGAAAGAGCTTTATGATACTTATTTGTTACCTGAAAAAGAAGATTATATAGAAGGAAGGAAAAAATCTTAAGGTGGATAAAAAAAAGAATCAGAGAATAATGCTTATAGGACATAGAGCATAAGATTTTTCGCTGGCATATTGAGTGTCGACTGAGAGGACATGCATATTTGAAATATTCGAGGGAATGAAAATATTATATAAAAAGGAGAAATAAAGGCGAGATGATACTGTGATAGGATTTAGAATCTCTCTTATGTAATACAGAAAAATCAGCCCAGAAAAGGAAATTTAAAAATTTTCTTGAGTTTTATTTTCTCTGAGGAATACTCTTTCAAATATATCGCTATCATAGTGTAATGCATAAAAGTACAACAAAGGAAAAGGAGACAAAACTCATATCAATATATAGTGACAATGTATGTTTTGTGACTGGAAAGGTAAAATCTAGGTATAAATACGTCTAAATAAATATATCTCATTACCTTCACCGTTCTTTTAGTTTTAAAATAACCTCAAATCGGGAATCGAATATTATAAGCATCATTGTCTACAACATTATCAATAATTCGCTGCGTTTGTAGGCACGTTATTGGATACAAGATATATCGTAAAGTTTTCGATTTGAATACTATTTTCTTTGCATATAAATTTTAATGTTACACTTTTTGTGATTGAAACGTCATATACATATAAAATGCGACCTTTCATGCATTATAGTTTCTCGGTTATTTATCCTTTAAATTCCACTTTAAAAATTATTTTAATGCAGTTGAAAGTTTGAGAGCTGTTATTGTGTATTTCTTCCCGTAATATTCACATTAATAAAGCATTTCTACTGTATAGAAATCTTACACTTGGATCAAGAATTGCTCATATTTATATTACAGAAAGATGCATCACTATGAGACATATCTTGCTGTCAAAAGTACATAGTTGATAACGTTTCGAGGATTATTTTTGATATTAATCCCATCAGAAATAAGGTTACTGAATAAAAGAAACTCATTAAGTAACTGAATGAGCCATTTCTTATTAGAAGGCTATTACCATTGGGAAATAAGATGCTAATTTGTCCCACTACATATATATATATATATATATATATATATATATATATATATATATATATATATATATATATATATATATATATATATATATATATATATATATATATATTGTACCAATTCATATTTAAAACATACTGCATACTTTTGCGTTTACACATGACTTTACGTACCCTTTAATTATTGCAAGATCAGACGCAAATCTGTCTCTATAGAATTACAGCAAATATTTTATTAATATACTATCTCTCAAGACACGGAACAGCTATATATTATCCATGTAAAGGATACTTTCAATACAATATATATTTATGAATATTTATGAATAATAATAAAAATTAGTTAATATTAAGGGTTATTAATGTATTTATTAATATCAAAGAACGAAATTCCTCATTTTCTGTTTAAAGTTTTGGTGTAAAGTCAGTTGTGATTCTCTTTGGGAATGCATGAAAAAAATGTAATCTTCATTTTCAGCGATTATTTACCAGTCATCTTTTTAATGCATCAGAGAAAATCCTACAAAAAGAAGTCAACATAGTTAATTGTTTTTGATGTGACGTGCGCATATTACATTTATCTCGTTCTCTAACATTCGTCTTCGTTCGTAAATTCCCATGCTGTCTACATGTACCGCTTCTACATTGGTGTCCTGACAATAGTACAAAATAGCTCCCAGTAAAAATGATAAAAATTTTTCCCATATATATTTTGCGTAATGGGTAATATAATGTTAGTATCCAGTTTTGATTCAACGGTGTTTAGCTTAAGTACAGTAGTAAAACGTGAAAGAGGGTCATTTCAGCACCTGGGATTTTTTATCTGCTGGGTTGTGATTATTGCATTAGACTTCCTAAGATTGACTGAATTCAGTGAGAATGAGTTGTCATAATCGTTTGTATGACTCAGTGAGATCGGCAAGATGGAAGCTGGCCAGTCTCAGGTGGAGGTGGCTCGGTGGCTACATGGGGCACCAAAAATGGTATCCAGATAATGGCATCAGTTCGAAACAAGTTGTGCCATCATCAGGAATCCCGGTCAGGCCCGTCCAAGAGGTACAAAACCTGCATAGGACTGTTGGGTGGCATTAAATGTGCGACGTCAGGGACAGATGACAGCTAGAGAGAACTTGAGAGAATTTCTCAGGACCTTGCTGCTGCGTTAGGAACAACAGTTTCCAAGCAAACTTTATATATATGCCTAGCACAGATGGGCTTTTATGCCAGGCTACCAGTGGTATGTACTCTCTCACCATATCGCAAAAGAGAGACCGTTTGTTGTTGAATCGAACACATCGTTCTTGGACACAACAACATTGGGGGCATGTTCTTTTTACTGATGCGTCCAGATTCATTGCAAAAAGGTATTCTCAACGAGTCTTCATCTGGAGATAGCCTGGGACCCGCTGTCATTCCTACAACATATTCTCTATAAGGCTGTGTAACGAGGAATTCGTTACAGGTTCCTTTGTTTTGAATAATTTAATTTAATTTGTGTAGTTCTCTTAAACTCTAAATTATAACTTTAATTTTAATCTTAAATCTGCTAGTCATGTTTCCTTTCCTTATCTGATAGTAATTTTTTTCCCAGGCTCTTAGTCATGGGAGGTCTCTGTAATTTTAAGTCCGTTCGGTCGGTAATTGAGAATAGCCTATCTTCTAACATCTGACAGTGCAATTCGCCGTCCTATATTCTTTAAGTCTTTGTCAGCTAGGTCCCCTAATTGCTAGCCTCGTGTCCACAAAATAAGATGTCTTTTCTTCCCTGTTTCCGTGTTTTTGTTAACAGCATTGATGGATCTTCTTAAGCTATTAAACTCCGTTTATGCTAAAGGCTCCTGTTTCCCCTTTCCGCGCCTGCGGCGAACGTAATTTATTACGATTCTCTTGCATGGGAAACAGTTTTTTCTCAGAACAGGCGTTTGGGCTTCGCGCTGTTTGACCAGCTCCTCTGATTGGTTAAGCTCAGCCAGTCTCGGCCAATGAAACTCCTTAAAAGGGTTTTTCTGGCATTTTCTTCTGGCAAGAGGAATGTGGTACCTAAGGCTTACAGTTTTGGCGATGCTTCGCGTATTTTATTTTATGGACACAAGGTGTTGGCAATGTGTTGGGGCGCTTTTAAGGTTTTCTTTCTCCTCTCCCTTCTGCACGCCTTGGCGAGATTGGTTGTACGGCAACCCTTCTCTCCTTGCGTTCTCCAGGGCTGAAAAAAAAGTAGATGCGATGCAGAATTTCATAAGTTTTTTTCGTAGATAAAAACTTGCTCTAAGAGACCCTGATCGGAGCTATCGGTCCTTTTTGTTTGGCCGTGGCTTGGTGAGGGGGATGTTTTTTTTTTTCGAATAGTGAGTACCAGTGTATTCTCGTGATCTGATATGTGTGTATATATTTTAAAAACATTCCTTCAATACTATTATTTTATTTTTGATGCTCACCTAAGTGGTCGTGTAGACCCGAAGCTCTTTTCTATTATGTAGCAGACTTTTTTTTTTGTTCTTGTTATGATTCAGTAGTCAAGATATATTCCTTATTTTCATGAAGATAATAAATTTTGTTATTTCTACCAACAAGTGGTTTTGAAGCAGTTTTCTTCCTCAGTAAATTTTTATAAAAAGAAAGTGGTTGTTAGCAGTATCAGAACCTGAAATAATTCAATCCTGCGGCACAATGATCTTCAACGTATGTTTCCTCAGTAAATCCTGTACTTCCACTAGTTAAAATTCTTCCGGTCCTCTACATGTAATGTACCATCACTAATATTTTTTTGACGAACCATTTACGGCTACAGTTGTTGGAAGATCCTTTCTCCGTAAGAGACGGACTTGCGTCTTAAATTTTCCGGCCTGCCTTGACGAACTGTCATTTCTACATCTTAAACGATAGACAAATCTTCGTTTTTGATAGAACTTTCGTGCTGTGAACATTTCTGGTGTACTTCATCTTTCACTCTACAGAACAAAGGTCCTTCTTCCATATAGCTAAAATATTTGACTCTACAAATAAGTGACTGTACAAAAAAAAAGTATTTTTTTTACATTACAGGCTGATTCTAAAACATCGTAATTAAAAAAATGTGAATTTCCATTACTTCAGAACAAAGTTAAAGATAAGACTGAGAAACCTAACACCAATGATTTTAAAATTACATCCCTCTTTGTACTATTTTTCAAAATTAAGATATCTACATTTTATCATTACCTCAAATAAGAAACTGTTGGGGAAAAATATTTTCACTTAAAGAAATGGAGTAAAAATTCAGCAAGTACTAAAATATAGCGTGGATTCATCACTCTTTGTATGTATTATTGTTTACAATTCAGATATCTACACTTAATCATATCAAATAATAAATTGTTTGGAAAATTTCTTCACTTATAAAATGGAGTAAAAATTCAGCAAGTACTGAAACAAGTGTACAAAATTAAGTATTACTGGCTCTCGGTTGATATGCCGATGACAGTTAAGCCTAACCTCGCGATCATTCATGCTCTCTTTTACGCCTCTCTTAATGAATTACGCCTCTCTCAATGGTTTATTGAGACTGTTCCCAATTTTCATTTGATAGTACAGCTCGCTTTCGAGCATTACTGATTTCAGTGCGTAAATCCATGTTGACACGCGGTTGCAAATTGCGAATGGCCGCTAATGTTTACATTTGATAGTTGCAGCCGTTGCCATTCTGAGTATAGAAATATCGTCGATTTTTGTGCCGCATACCTACACGTTTTATATATATAGAAAATCGCGGATGGCCCTTATGTTTACATTTGGTAGTTGCAGCCGTTGGCATTCGGAGTATACAAAATATCGTCGATTTTTGTTCCGCATACCTACACGTTATATATAGAGAGATGGGATTTGTTGCTACAAACATTTATTGTTATCCCCATGAACAGTTTGACGGCTGGCTCATTGTGCGTCTTGTATAGCTGTGCACGGTGACCACGACCCCTAGTAGACAGACCGTTCCAGAGATATGATACATCATGGTTTGACCGTTTTGTGTCTTTTTTGTTTATTGCTAACAATTTAACTCTTGTTCATCTTGTTCTGTTATTATCTGCTTACTCATTGTATGAGCCACCTCTGTACCAAATTTGGTTGCTATAAACAATTATTTCTCGAGACATCACTGATTTTGCATGTGTGACCTTAATTTTGGACACTGTATATTATTCTCAAATAGTTTGAGAAAACTGTTATTCAATTTTGGGGTGCATTTAATCTTTTAAATTCAGTTGTTTTCAATCCTATAAATAACATTGTAAATCTGCATTCTTCAAATACTTCGATGTTCCGCAGAGGCTTATTTACCCATATCCGTTCTATTTAAATGAAACGATCTCAGAAATATTCGATATTTTTTTCTCGCACGAACTAAGAGATAAACTATTATGAAAAAATTCCGAAGTTTTTCCCCCGCAGACCGGTCATGTGATTGTTGCACAAATTTGTTAGTGCAAATTTGTTTCTCTCTCCCATCTTTCTCTTTAATCCTTATCAAGCAAAATTAACACACATGTATATCGAGTATATCCTCATAAACAAAGTGCTGGAGGTACTATATTTTGAAAAATATTTGCCACCTTCAAGATTTTTACGCGCGCAGACCAGTTATGTAATAGTCGAAACCAAAAATAACTGATATAAAAAATTGACAAATGACTAAAAGTAAAGAATTTATCACATTAGAGTAATTTTTAGAGCCTGTTCTTGTTTCTCCCAAAAGTTTTTTTTAAGAGCACTATATTAAATGAACTATGTGATCTCCGACACTTTCACGAACTTACAGTAAGCGTGTAAGTTATTATTTGGCCTGTTTGACGTGTTTTATTTTTGGTCTTGATTTTTGAACATAGTCTATTCTTATGAAGGTTAGTTTGATATTAATAAGAATGTATGTATTTATATTACATAATATTTATAGATAAATTTTGGAGCTCTACTTATCTTTTAAGTTATATTACTTACACACACACACACACACATATATATATATATATA
Organism: Dolomedes plantarius; assembly: GCA_907164885.2. Classification (NCBI taxonomy): domain Eukaryota; kingdom Metazoa; phylum Arthropoda; class Arachnida; order Araneae; family Dolomedidae; genus Dolomedes; species Dolomedes plantarius. The sequence continues at coordinate 158,877,011 of OU015495.1, read as the reverse complement.
TATATATATATATATATTGTAGAGTATTGCATTTCAACCTCTCCGTTAATAATAAATTCTTCTATCTCGGCCTGAGAGTCATCAAGGAAACCGGACCACTCAGGTGGCAAAATTCTCACGGTATTTTCCTTTATTCATCATATAGACTTGTTCCACAGAACGTTAGGAGGCCTCGGTCATTTTTCTTGATTAAATCTGTCGTTGCGAACCGGGTGAGCGGACAACCAGTTGACGTCGCAATTATGAATGAAAGGGGAACGCCGGAGGAAGACTCCAGGTGCTTTTCATTCGTGAACTGTCAGTTGTTAAGCAGCATCCTGGAGGCGCCGCGTGCCTGCACAAAAGACTCGTGCGGCACCCCCTTCTCGTTGTCCTAGGCCGGCAAGTGGCTTTGAGGGCAAACTAAAAAGGCGGCCGTTTAGGCCCATAAAAATATTTCATTATCGCCTCGGGAAACACAGTTCCATTGCTCACTTGTTTCTAGAATGTTCGAACTTTCCGGAAAGGGATGCAATATCCGTTGGAGGCTCTCCTATAAAAGAGAGGGGATCCCTTGGCCGTGGCTTGCGTCTTTGTGTTCCTGACCCGTGGCGGACCCAGTGTGAGAGCAGCCGGATGGCCGCCCTAAGAGGTACAAAGCCCCTTGTGACTGTTTGCAGCGACGATTAAGTTCCTATAGGAGTAAACATACTCCGCTAATTTTGTTCGGAGACCAGTCTTCGTGGAAGTAGCCTTTGCTACCGAATTTTCCAGTTAGGAGTCCCTTCTCCTTGTAATTCTGTTTTTCATAGCTACGGGGTGCGTGCAGTGGTCACCACCGTTGATATTGTTGGGAGCCCCTTTTCCCATCAGGACGCAGTGCCGTTACATCATCATTGAAGCATTGTCAGTTTCTGCTAGCCTAGCGGACTGCTTTGTTCTTACTCCGCCCACGCGAAATAAATCGAGTGTGATATTTCTTAAGATTACCAAAGTTTCATCTTGCATACGTGCAGTGTACATATTTCATCATCATCAATTATCTCAATAAATTGCATTTGTTTTGTTTAAGTAACGATTGATGTATACCTGGTGTGTTTAGTTCATCTACTGGTTGCAACTACGAACCTCAGTTCGTTACAATTTATATATACAGAGTGGTCATAAAAATCTTTGCTGATATATGAACCTCTATCGGCCGTTCCCTTCAACCTATAGAGATTAGATTTCGGATATAGTTATTCAGATGTATGAGCTCGGGATTCTGAGAACGTCAACACAGTGAGCAACACAGCTCACGGTTACTGTTATAGGTATACAAACTCAAAATTTTCAAATGGCAATGCCCACTTTTTCCCGTTGCAAGATGCTCAGCGCATGCGAAAACCCTAAAAAGCGTTCGAACGGTACGTGTATCACTAAAAACGAAAGCGTTATGCAGGTACAAAAAACAGCTCTGTGAAAGACCAACAAAGACACGATCGGGACGCACGGAAGAAATTTGCATATGACAGAGGCTAGAAACCAATCACAGAACGCCGTTCGCCAGATATTCAGCGTAAAAAACCGATAAAAAGATCTCTGATCATGTTTTTGTTAGCCATTCGCACAGCTGTTTTTTGTGCGTGCATAACGCTTCCGTATTTTGCGATACACGTACCGTTCCAACGCTTTGTAGGGTTTTTGCATGCGCTGATCATTTTGCGACGGGAAAAATTGTGCATTGCCATTTGAAAATTTCAATTTTCTATACCTATAACCGTAAATGTGAGCATCACTGTGTTGCTGCTCTCAGAATCCTGACTCATACCTCTGAATAACTATATCTGAAATCTCATCTCGATGGGTTAAACGGAACGGCTGCTAGAGGTCCATATATTGTTTTTGTTAGCCATTCGCAGAGCTGTTTTTTTTGTGCGTACATAACGCGCCCTTTTTTTGTGATACACGTACCATTCCAACGCTTTTTAGGGTTTTCGCATGCGCTGAGCATTTTGCGACGGGAAAAAGTTGGGCGTTGCCATTTGAAAATTTCGAGTTTCTGTACCAATACCGTAACCGTGAGCGCCGTGTTGTTGCCATTCACAGAATCCCGAGCTCATACCTCTGAATATCTGAAATTTCATCTCGATAAGTTGAAGTGAACGGCCGCTAGAGGTCCATATATAGGCAGCGTTTTTTTATGACCATCCTGTATATATATATATATATATATATATATATATATATATATATATATATATATATATATATGTGTGTGTGTGTGTGTGTGTGTGTAAGTAAGTAAGTAAGTAAGTGTAATATTTAGACGCATAAACTATATTTAATTATATTAATTAGCGTTAAACGGTATATTTCTATTAGATATTCTAGTGTATTTTCCAATTCAGAAAGTAGGTTGTATTTTTCGTAGCGGAAAGCTCATGGTCATCGATAATTAATTGCTCACACGTGCTCGGACCGATGCAATCTCGAACAGTCAAAGGCGCGTGATGGCTTGACTCACAATCCTCCGCCTGCTTTTGCATAACGCGCGAAAAAAGAACAAAGCATTGGATTTTGGACTTTTTTGGAGGGATAGGTTGCGCGCCTGTCTGGGGGGAGGAGGAGGCTTGAGAGATGATTGAAAATGGCGTCTTAGCTGGGTTTAGTAGTGTTTAATAAATGTTAATTAATAAAGAAGTTTTTAAATGTTATTTAAGTATTGATACTTTCACCGGCCTATTGTTTAACGTCTGCCATTAGGTTTTAATTCGTAGATAAAAGGGTACGCAATGAATTGCAGTGGAGGCGGTGAAAGGCAAAGTGGTGTAAGTCCCATTTTTGACTTTTATTATTTGAGGGCAAAAATGTAATATCTGTGTTCAATTTATAGTGGAATGGCAAGTAATTATTATTTGCAGTATTATAATAATTATATATATATATATATATATATATATATATATATATATATATATGTATTCGCCAAATTTCTCTTATACTTTACATTTTGTTGAACCAGTAGATGAACATTCTTCAAAATGAACATTCATTTTTTTCATATCAATGTTACATAAGGGTCTAATTTCTCTATAGTAAATGCATTAAAACTATTGGCAATTTATTGATATATACGATAGTTTCAGTTTTAGATATTTTATGAAGTTTTCAAGACTTAATGAGTTGATATTTTTGATTCTTTTAACTCCAAATTTACTATAATTGTAAAATGTTAATGTTTGTCGTATAATGTGGTTAAAGAAAATATGTAAATTTGCGTATTGAACTCATAAATGTAGTAAAATGCCAGGAATTTAAAACACAATATTAAATCTACTCGAATTCTCATGTGAGTGTGTATGTCATGCGAAACCATTCCTTATTAATAATATCAGTTTTCACATTGAATTTTGCAAAGTTTTCTTTCGTACAAACAGGCTGATTCTCTTCAAAACAAAAATTGTTTGGTCAGCAGAAAAGGATCTATCCATCTTACTCATTTTATTCCATCTTACTCATTTTATTATACCTTTAAGGGTATAAACAAACAGACGTTGCATCACAGAAAAACACAAAATAAAACTTATTTCCCTAAAATGCATTTCGGGGACTGCATATTTAGTTAATCTCGTTTTACCATAATGGAAAAAAAACTGTTTCCTGCAGTCTTCTTCGAGCTAAATCAATAAGGTAATGGCAGATTTCCAACTTTCCTTACGTTTTAAATTCACATTTGTTATAAAGGAATACAGGATGAGCGAATGTTTTTTGAATATTTTATTCAGTGTCCCATTTGAACTCAATTATGGCTATTATAGTGCATCGGTCTTCCTACTGTATAGGGCTTATGTATTTGAAGATTTGGATAAAACATGTGGGACACATTTGCTTGATTTAGGATATTGCATTGTTGCTTTACAATGGAATATCTAAATCGAATTATTTTTCTACAGAGAGTCGGAAATATTGATTTCCAACTGGATGTAAGCGTACCCTATTATTTTTTATCAAACTTCGGATAGAATATGCTGTTGATTCAAAAATTTTAATAACAAAGCTATTAGAGACCTATAGAATAGAAATGTGTACTAACATATGGAGAATGTACTCAGGTTTGCCTCCCTGAAAACCTTTTTTTGCATTATAAAAAGATAGTAAAAATATAAAAATGGACTTCTTTAAATCCTCAGTAGAACTAAATAATATTGATAATTTTTTACTCACGTGTATCTAATCCTTCTTAAGGTTCCAGAGAGCAGAACATCTAATCCAATTGTCTCTTTCGATAAATCCAAAATCCATTTCTGATTTGTCCAAAGAGAAAACCTAATCTGAATCTATATATTGTTGTATAGTTCTAGATTAGATAGCAAATGGTACGTTATTTGTGAATTTTAAAAACCTCTATTTTACAGTTATAATGTTTTCCTTAAGGTCCTACTACGTAAGTTATGACAGAGAATACTGTTTAATAGATATATTTTCTCAATCACTGAATTAGTGAAAAATTGTCGTGTTTCTACATTTGAACAGTATACTGCTGCTAAAAATTTCTGAGTAAAGGAATTTTGTTTGCGGAATTGCTCTACAGCTTTACTAGTGATTAAATAATTACCATTCATTTCCTGAAGATAATATATAATGTTTAAATCCTTCAGTGCCGTACTAATTTCAGTGCGATGCTAATTTGAATTTTCCTTTCGCCTTTAAAGGCATGTAGCTAGAGGAAGTCCTGAACACAAAATAATACCACGAGGTTAAAAAATAAGTTATTTTATGGTCAAACAGAGAAACCACCATTCGTATATTGTTCTACAGGTTCTGATATCTTAAACAGAACTGTTAGTTACAGCTTAGAGTTTCAGAAAAAAATTTATTGAACAGAGATAATTCTGTTTTACTACTGATATTTTAAGTTCTTATTTGAACAGTGGGCCATCTTCGTTCTTGTTCATTTTGAGATACAGAGCCTTAAAGTCTAATGAGTGCTGAGAAATGACAGCTGATTTGTAATGCCCTCTGTTGGCAGCGGAAATAAGCTGGAGGTGTACCAGTTTAAAAATTAGATTGAAATGACTTGTATGAACATGAAAGTGAGGTTAACTCCATTTTTTTAAAAAATGGAGTTGGAACACTATTCAAATAGGCCTTCTATTTGCTTCAAAATGTAACAAAACATTTGTTTAAAAATTCTGTTTCCAAATTACGCTCATTGAAGCATTGCACATATTCTCAGGCATACTCACTGATATACATGAATAAATTCAGATACACGTACTGCTGTAACAAGGGGAAAAAATAAATCGCTGTTTCAGCATTAAAATTACTTGCTTTTCTGTAATTATTTCAGTTTTATACCTTGTAAGTATTTTTTTGTCATCACATAAACTGTTGTTTGATATGTTATTTGGAAATCCAAACCTCAGGACAGCGTGTTTCCGTTATTGCTATTGCTATTGTTCACTTATCTATAGGAATTTTAGTTACTCAAAGCGCTTTAAGCAAGCAAGCAGCCGACTAAGCAATCTAACGGAGAGCATTTTGGAACACTGCCGAAAAAGCAGCATTCGCTCGTAGATGAGAAAGTCGAAGTTGCAGGTATTTAATTTGGGCTGTACGTGCGATGTCCGATGAAATATAAGCAAGCTCTCTCTCACTTACTTTTTAAATAAATCGGTTATTTACAGTAAAATCTCGAAGTTCACTTAAATATGTAGTTGGTGGCGGAACTATACGCTTTTGCGAAATGCATAAATGAGGCGTATATCAAGAGAAACATTTCCGTGGAGTAGCGCATCGTGAAAGGACGGCTGTTGATCGAGAAAGGTCCCCCGTGGAGCCATTATATATTTATAAGTGAATATTTTATAATTGTTTTAACAAGGTATTTTTACGAATGGCAGGAAAATACAAGTTTCAGCTGAAGCAAATTCAATTTGAACACGACACTGTAGTAGACAGAACCGAGAAAGTGTATAAATGCAAGAAAATCGAATGTGGATGTATGTAAGAAAGGGAAATGCCTTTGCGTTAGACTAGCTTGAAATTGCTTTGTGGTATGATCGTCAACCATGCTTTTTACAATAACAGAATAAGAACATAAATTTTCTCCGCTTCAAGTCACATTTTGTTTTTGTTTTTATCTTCCTCTAGATCATCCTCCGCAAGATTACTAATATACAGTAAACATATCTGTTACAGTCCGACACTTTTATTTAAAGTATGCATTTATAGCATCCCTTGGAATACTCGTACTGATTTGGGCAACGAGAAAAAGCGATTTTCAATACTTACCGAAATCGATCCAGTCCCACTTCTATGTCCAAGAAGACAGTGGATGCCACAGGGGTTTTTAAGCAATAAAGAAACATGCTTAAATCAACTAGCTGTTCTAGTGCAGTAATCTCCAAAGTTTTTTGACCGGGTACCGTTATGACGAAAATAATCATAAATTGTACCCCCTAATGATATATATATATATATATATATATATATATATATATATATATATATATATATATATATATATATATATATATATATATATATATATATATATATATATATATATATATATGCAGGGTGGTCATAAAAAACTTTGCCGATTATTGGACCTATAGCGGCTCTTTTGTTCAACCGATCGAGATGAGATTTCAGATATAGTTATTCAGAGGTATGAGATCGGGTTTCTGTGAACGGCAACGAAGTGGCGCTCACGTTTATGGTTATAGGTACAGAAACTCGAAATTTTCGAATGGCAACACCCACTTTTTTCCGTCGTAAAATGCTCAGTTCATACGAAAACCCTAAAGAGAGTTGGAACGGTACGTGTATCACAAAAAACGGACGCTTTATGCACGCACAAAAAACAGCTCTGTGAACGGCCAACAAAAACACGATCGGGGCACACGGAGGAAATTTGCATATGACAGAGGACACCAATCACGGATGACAACACAGATCGTACAAAAGAAAACTTTTATTTCGCTCGCACATTTTCCACATTAGTGGCACCATCGTGTTTTTGTTGCCCGTTCATAGAGCTGTTTTTGTGCGTGATAACGCGTCTGTTTTTTGTGATACACGTACCGTCCCAACGCTCTTTGGGGTTTTCGCATGCGCTGAACATTTTCCGACGGGAAAAAGTGGACATTGCCATTTGAAAATTTCTAATTTCTGTACCTATAACCGTAATCGTGAGCACCACTTTGTTGCCGTTCTCAAAATCCAGAGCTCATACCTCTGAATAACTATATCTGAAATCTCATCTCGATGTGTTTAACGGAACGGCCTCTAGAGGTCCATATATCGGCAAAGTTTTTTATGACAAACCTGTATATATGTTACAATCAAAACCCGTAATCAGTCAAAGCCCGAATTTACTAGGGAAAACGCGTTCTAACTGGGAGCGCTAGGGAAATCCCTAATTAACTAGGGAAACGCGTTCTAACTAACAGCGCTAGGGAAAACCCGTTTTATTCGGGTTTTGATTGATTTGTTAGACAATATTATTTGTATCTATCCAAAATTATTGTATTATTTCAACAATATATTACATATCAAGTTCTAATTTAAATCAAACTCTACTTAGTAAAACAGTGTTTGAGGAAAGAACCTATCATTGAAGAAAAAAAATACTTTATTTGGATATTGTTTAACAGAGTACCGTTATTACGAATTACTTATTTCGATAAGGCAAACTACTGTGACACTTAGAAATGCAAAGAGAACCATTTTTCATACAGAAACATCTCTTTGAAGAACAATCTTTTTTACAAGAACAGCGGACGAACCCTTGTCCAGTTCCTACAGCTTCTTTTCTTGCTGCTGTTCTCAGCGAAATTTGCTAATCCGGTACTCGCTCTTGAGTCAAGAAAATTTGAGGCGATACATCTAATTCAGATCTGAAAATCAGTGAATATGATAAACTTTTGTATTAAACTTGTACAAAAATTACACATTTTCAATCTTGGTTTGAAGTAAACTCTTTAATTTAGGAACATAAGAAAATTAATGTAATACCTAAATTTAATGCTTATTTATAACACATACACCTAATAGTTACTACATATAATATTTAATGGAATATTGCTAAATTTCCGTGAACAATTATCCGCAGGGGTGGATCCAGGGGGGGCTGTTGGGGCGATCCCCCCCCCCCTTACAGCTAGTGACCTAGAGGTATTATGCCAAAATACTATTTATTCTATTATAATTTGAGAAAATCAGTTTTTCAAACTCATTCAACCTTTTTTTGCTCTCCCCCCCCCCATTCCCGAAAAAATAAATTCCCCGGCTACGACCTTGTCGCCCCCCCCCTAATGACTTGTTCTGGATCCGCCCCTGATTAGCTGTAGTCTACGGTATAAATACTTATAGAATTTAAAGTTAATATAAATAATAACCATATATTTATTGAATAAATACTGAACTAATTAAGTTTAAATATAATTTCTTACCTGGAATACAGTTTGTTCAGAACTCCATCTTTCGTACCAATTTTGTACAGGCCATCTTTATTTTTTTCAAGCACTACACCAATGCGATTTCGCAAGTCCGCTTTTGCTCTATCAATATGTGGAATGGGAACAACAACATTACCTGCAATATCAACCTCAGGATGTGTTGCATCGGAGATCTTTTTCATTCGTTTGGCTTCTTTTATTAAATTTTCTTTCGCTTCGTTTCTAATTAGAAAAATGTTGGTCGACTTACTAGCAAGCATATACTCCCCTGATTGTGCTTGTTCAGTTTCTTGCTCTTCTGCATTCATGTCCTCGAAAATTTTCTGAAGTTCATCCTCGTTTTGAATATTTTTTATAATATCGGATGACAAGGTTAAGGTTGTCAGTCCAACAAACATAGCTTTGTATGGTGATTGTTTAATTCCTGAATGTAAAGCTCTGTTTTTCATGAATTGGACAAAACGAAGACCATTGGACCACTTTGCAATTTGATTATCTTTCATCTATGAAGCCAACATATTTTCTACGTCTTGGTTGGCCCTCTCAACCGAACCCTGCGACTGGCTGTGACGAGGCTTCGCATGATCAATCTTCAATTCTGTCCAATACGTAGATAACTGCTCTACAACGGAATTTACAAACTCTCTTCCATTATCAGAATGCAATATACAAGAATCCCCAAATGTCAAAAAGATATAAAGTAGTTGCAAAGCAACCTCTTCTGCTCTTTTGCTTTGAAGTGCTCGCAGTAACACAAACCTTGTTAAATAGTCCCGGTAAACCATAATAAACCTAAATTCATTATCTGCCTGAGATTGCATGTCAATGAAATCCACTTGGCAGCGACTGTGCATTTCTGAGTGAATATTAGGTTTAGAAACCAAACCTTTCCTTTTTTATTTTTTTTTCTATTGACATGTTTCACACATCGATAAAAAATTTTGTATCATCTAAGTAGTTATGTTAACATATTTTCTTGAAGTTTCAATTTTGACTTTGTCTCTACCACCATGTCCTATGGCCACACGCGCACTTTCAATAACATAAAAAAATTCTTCAACTGGTAAATAATATTTTATGGCCTCATTCGAAGAAACCAACTTTTTTACTCCACTGATTTCAAGAATGTCAAATATTTTTAATCTGCGATATTGAACACAAGTCTTGCTAACGGCAGATTTGGCTTCTTCAACCTCTGATAAAAGAGTGTTGTATTCATCACTTGTTATAACATTAAAGTTATTTTTACATTTATTTAATTACTGTAATTGTTCAAGAAATCTATTTTTCCAATTTTTAGCGCAAAAACATTAGCATTTTCTTTACTCGTCGCAAATAAATCAAACAGCACAAGCATGTTCCTGCAAGAATAAAACTAAACGACTGCACTTGCTTTGAAAATTTCACAAGCAACAAATTCAGATTCAAGCGGTTCTAACAGGACAAAACCAGCATTAACTAGGGAAAACGGGTTCTCATTAGCGCTCTCAGTTAGAACGCGTTTTCCCTAGTTAATTCGGATTTTCCCTAGCGCTCCCAGTTAGAACGCGTTTTGACTGATTTCGGGTTTTCACTGTAACATATGTTTATATATATATATATATATATATATATATATATATATATATATATATATATATATATATATATATATATATATATATAAATATATATATATATATAAATATATATATATATATAAATATATATATATATATATATATATATATATATATATATATATATATATAAATATATATATATATAAATATATATATATATATATATATATATATATATATATATATATATAAATATATATATATATATATATATATATATATATATATATATATATATATATATATATATATATATATTTATATATATATTTATATATATATTTATATATATATATATATATATATATATATATATATATATATATATATATATATATATATATATATATATATATATATATATATATATATATTTATATAGTATGTGTGTGTGAAAAATGGTATTTTTTTCTGGAAATGAACGTAAAAAATGTAGAAGATCAAGTTAATATTTTTTATTTATTTATTTTAAATGAAACAATATATATATATATATATATATATATATATATATATATATATATACAAGCAATTGATACTTAACCTTGTACAACCTTAAAAACATTAAAACTAAGCAATGTGTCGTTTAAAAAGATGATTCTAAATTAAATTTCATAAGAGGCATGAAACATCTATGACTAGGCAACGTAAGCGAGAATGGTGTGATTACGAATTTAATTTATTTAATTATTTTTACCCGTTTTTCCAATGAATTTATTTTCTGTGGCTCAAAATTAACTTTCATTCATATGTTATTCACATTTACATATCTTCCATCCCGGTCTCCAATTAGCATTTAAATAACGCTATAGTGTGTCAGATAGTAATAAAAGAACTGATTCTAAAAATGCCAAAATACAATACATTATAGATTTTTTTAAAAATTAAATTTCACATCATTACTAAATGTTGTAGCATACAACTCCGTGTGAGCCATCCCACATGAGACAGAAATATTCGAAAAATTCTATGAACGACAAGATACATGTAGGAATCTTTTGGGGGCACACAAGAAACGTGTGTTGACTCAATAAACATCCCGCGAGCCGGGAAGAGATGGACATGAATATTTCAAGACCGAACACGAAACAAATGGAGACGCACACTTGGAGACAGTGGAATGGGAGGGGGGTATCCGAAGAGGTTTACGCGGGTTGCCTACAGAGGCTCCATAAAAATTCATATTTGCAGTATCTGATATAGTATGAAAACATGTTATTTACAAGCATTGTTATAGGGTTTAATTTCCCATTACAATAATCTTCTCACCCTAACTGTATAAAGTACCTTTTAAATTTACTCCAAGCATATGACGGAAAGTGATTTGATGAAGATATTGTGTAAAGCCCTAATAGAAAACCGTAACTTTGAATTGCATAATATAATGCATGCAATGGCAATTTAATTTCATACTGTTGGTAGTATGTTTATTACGCAAATTTATTTTCTATAGCAACACAATTCAATACATAGAAAATTATATAAATGCAGAAATTACATTTGGCAATTCAAGACCTGTAATGCTCGACTTTTTGCTTTAATACCCATTTTCAACTTCTGCCACAGCACATGTATAGAAAAACATGCTGTGATATATCAATGCTTTCATGCCTTACCAATTTTCATAGTGGGAGAGCTTAGTTCAGGTTTCCAAGATGCTAAAAGTAAACATTAAAAGAACAATTCAAGATTAAAACTTAAACAACATTAAATGATAATAAATAATAACTAAAATGAACACACATTACAAAATTTAAAAACTTCCGCATCATGAAGCGGCCATAAACAGCAGAACGATGGAATGAACGAACCAGCGAACGAACACATAGAACAACGATGAAAACTCTATTCTTCACTTCACACCCGTTCTTCTTTTATTGCAATCATGAAAATTTTGCTCAGCACAGAAGCGCCTTCTTCCTCTCATGACGAACCTTTCGGCACATGGAGACCACAGAGCTTTTACGAATGACACTCTGCACTCGGTAAGATTCAACGACGGAACGCACGTAAAACTGCAAAAATAATAAAGCTGTAAGGGGCCTTATAAATGAATAGCTGTTTTCTCAACCAGGTTATACTGACTTAGTGTAGAGAAGAACCACCGGTCAGAAATAACTCAAAAGTTCAAGCCAAAATTTATAATACCTAGAACGTGTAGTTAAAAAAGAACGAAAAGAAATCAAATACGCCTGGTTTACTATGCTACCCTTAACCAGAGAACAATTCAATGAAAACTTAAAATTTAACTAGAATATCCCACGACAATAATTATCTTCTGGGAAGAAAGGCAGCCTGAAGAGGCGATGCTACAAAACAGCAGGCACCTTGTAAGGTATACACAAGATTCGATTCACAAGAATCGAACTTTTGAGTGAATTAAAGAAGCTGCTTTAGATATGCTAATTTCGTCATACGCGCTTAGTATAAATACCACGCAGCGTCATTAATAAAAACAAAGGAGGTTGTTAAGGTTGAAAAGGTGTTATCCTGCGCTAGTGCTTAGCTGGCCAGAAGTTTACGTGGCAGTACTGCTGGTTTGACTTACTGTTCGTGAGTATAAAAATATATTGTTCTTGAAAGCTGTGTTTATACATTCCGTACAAGTAGTACGCATGCTTATTGCTGTAAAAGCCAATTATATGTGCAACGAATTCAATAAACATTGTTTCATGTATAAACTGTGTTTGCTTCAAATTAAAATAGAGTGCCACTTCAAATTATATACACCCAAGTCTGGGTAGAAATGAGCATAGAAACTCTATAACCTAATTATAAATAATACACTGAAAGAAATGATCTGCATCATCAACTCAGGTTAAAATTAAAATCTCCTTTTTCTAATCTTTCGTCACTATACATCTATACACACCTCGTAGTAGGAATATGTGGGATGAAAAGGAGTGATATCTCTATTTTGCAGCTGTTATATAACCCAAAGGAAATCGAAATTCCTTTACCAACGTCTCACTCTACCATCTTTTGATTAATCGTACCAGCAGCTATGTGCAAGCCATCAACTTGAATGGTCTTAAATTGTTTTCAACAGATGAAAACAACAGAGATAAAGTAGAAAATTTTTTTTAATATATATGTATTGTTTCTGCAATTAAAAATTGAAGAATCCCTTTTTGTCGAAAATTGAAGACTTCTAAGGATTAACAAAAGGAATATTTACTTTAAAAGACTTCTAAATTTTATGAGGACATTTTAAGAGAATTGGGAACCTTGGTCATTTTTATAGAAGATAAGGAATGCAGACGGTTTCAAGATGCATTTCAAGTATTGTTAATACAGTACTACTACCTTTCAAAAGCATTAATGATATTTAAATAATTTATTATCGTAGTAAAATGAAAATAAATAGGGGAACCCGGGGCAGAACGTACCAACTTGAAAATATGTTTTAAAAATGCAAAAGGGTTAATTAGCTGCAAATTTTTCTATGAACGCATTATAATGTAATAATCACAAAAATATAATAATATTGTAAGAAAACAAAAGAACAATAATTTTTTTCAAAAACAGAAAAATTTGTCATTTGCTCCGTTCTGCCCTATGCCCGGGGCAGAAAGGGGTGGTAAGGACAAGTAATTATAAAAACATATAAAGCTAATGCAGAAAAAATAAGTTTTCTCTATATTTATTTAGTTTTTAGTGACTATAAAGGTTTAACTACAGTTTTCTTTGATTGTGTCATTTTCTTAAGTCTATTCAGAAAATTCACATACTAGGATAGCCTCATCTGTTAAGACAGGCGGTTTTCGCCTTCTTCCAATTCGCCCATTTCGCGTTTTTTTAATTTTTGGTACAGACATTAGAATTTCAGGTGAAACATGAAATGAAGAGGCCCTGTTGTCAGTTGTCATCCAAGAGCACTCAGGAGTGCCGCAATTAGCCTCATTATATCGGACCTTCTTAATCGGCGTGTCATCATTAGTTTTGGCTGGAACCTCCCCAACTCTATCATTCAACCTGATAGGCATGTCTTTTTTAACTGGTCTGCAAGGCGAAGGCAATTCCAATTGTTCAGCTCCATATATGATCACCTCTTCACTTGAAGAACAACCAAGTCCGATGTCAGTTGTGTCTGCTGGGAGAAAATCGGCGTCGGTGAATATGGATGGGTCAGTTGGCCCTATTAATGTAGCTTGAAAAGCGTTAATAGCAGGTTTCATTGTTGCGCCTTGGATAAAAAATTATGCAAAAAATCGTTGAAATTTGAAATATAGTTACGACTATCCTTTGGTTGTTTCGTAGCCATTTTTTAAGCTCATCACTGTAATGACGATTTAAAGGCTTCATAACAGAAACATCAAGTGGCTGAAGTTTTTGAAAGCAATGTGATGGTAGACATAGCAACAAAACGCCACTCTCCCTCGCGTACTCTATAACCTCAAGGTTCTAGGTATGTGTTAAGTGACCATTTAAAATAAGAAGAACCAGGAAGTAGTTTTTTTCGAAACCATACAAGAAATGACTCAGCATTCATCCATCCAGAGCTCTGCACCTCAGCACCACCTCCTAGTGGCAATCCTAACTCATATCCTTTCTGCTGCTTCTTTCGAGGAAAAAATGAGCATCGGGGGCATGTAAGATCCACTTGCCGATAAACAAATAAGGCAGGTTACAGTTTCACCCCGTTCTGTGGAAATTAAAGATCCGACTTGACGTTTCCCCTTGTAAGCTATGATATTTGAATGGTTTTTAGGGTTCACTGAAACGCCCGTTTCATCGCAATTAAATATTTGAGAAGCCGTTAGTTTGTGCTTATCGAGTAAATTCGTTAGCAAATAAAATAAACTATCTACAGCTACTTTATGAACGCCCATGATTCTTGCACCAAATGTTGCTTTGGGTTTGCGAATAGATAAAGTAGGATGTATCTTATGGAATCTATTGACCCAATGTTGGCCTGCGATTCCATTTTGAAATATATGACCAAGGCCATTTCTTACAACCAACTGACAAACTAAACTACGCAAGTCTTTCATTGTTAGCCCGAATAACCTAGCCTCCATAGTTGATAAGTAGTCAACGATCACAAGTTCCTGCTCTTCCGTAAATACGTTTTTAAATTTTCAAGCCATTTTATCAATCTTGTAGTCAGGGTTTTCCTTTCTTTTTTTTAACGTATCTTTCCATAGTAGACTGAATAACATCAAATTGGTTCGAAGCCTTTAAATACCCAGATTGGTAAGAAATAACCGCCTCGACAGCATTTTTAATTGCCTCGGTAGACAATGATTACCTATTTGTTTTTTCTTATAGTCTCGAACCATCTGAAATCGAAAGGAAAAAATTTAGGGGTGTATTAAAAACGATCTCTTAGTTAAAAACATTGCGGGGCAGAATGGGGTACTTTCTCATTCCGCCCGCCCCCCCCCCGTTCTGTCCCAGGGACACAATTTAGGTTGGGGAGGTAAGTTCACTCGAGAAAGATACGTAAACAAACTTTTAACTACACGAAGCTAAAGACAATTAAACGTACTTCAATCATGTACTAAATATAGTTGCAACGTAAACAAGTATGTATACGTTACCTTGGTTACAAAATCACCAGAAGTTACAATACAGGAGCAAAAAAAAAAACACACAACTAAAAATTCACGCACCAACGCTCGGGGAAACTTGACTAACATGACTGTCGTAGTTGAGCAGCATTAGGTTGGTCTAGTTCTACCTAAGGGGACAGTGGACTTTCAAAATTGTGAAATTTGTCCAAAAATTCGATTTTTTATTTTATTGAACTGTGAAACAACAGACGGGTAGGAATGTGTTGCAAAAGGAATTTTTAATTTCTGTGATTCCTTTCCTAGTTATAGGCATTTGTATTTAATTTAGATATTATGTTGTTACTAATAGCAATAACTTTAAATATGTTTTTCTCAAAATAAAATTTTTCATGTCATACGAATATTCAAACTGCTCCAGGAGCATTTCTAATTATCGTATTGCTTTGAAATTTAAGTTTTATATACTTCACTGTTTATCAAATAAATGTTACTGAAAATAATTATGCTTCGTAGCTTAGAATTTCTAAATTTTGTACTTGAAAAGATGATTTATAGGTATTTTGTGTAATAAAAAGGGAGTTTTCACTATTATTATTTTTCTCTCTTTATATTTTTAATAAATGCTTAAAATAAGCAATAAGTTTCATTGTTAGTTCTATAAGGTATCCTGTAAATAAAAATTACCATATTATATGCAAAAGAAATGCGCATGGGATATTTTTAATTAGTCCAATTTTTGATATAATTAATAATTTATAATTCCTAAATTATTAATATTTCATCATTAAATTTTAACCACTTTTACATATCTATGGTACTAATCACATATTCAAATTTCAAGAAAATCCATTCAAAACAAAAAAAGTCAGGTTTGAAGGTCCACTGTCCCCTTAACGCAGCTCGTTGGCAGGGCCTCCTTGACACAGAAAAACGTCGAACTTCATTCCGTCCCGGTACCTTGTTGTGCCCCGGGTTCCCCTACCATTTTAATTTTATACTTTAATTTTTAGACATCTCCGTCGTCTCGCTCTTCGCAATGGCTTAATAAATTTGTTTTTAAATGGAAAAAAATGAGTATTATTATTGAACAGTGGCCACTTTGGCTCTAAAACTACCACTTTATGACGTTTCTCTGTTTCGATAACCATTTTATAGGTTTAACATGGAATCTAAATCTTGTGAACAAATTTCTTAATAGTTGCTTCCATCGCATTATGCTTAGAGAGTTCTTGCAAATGATTGAAAACTTTCTCGGCAAATAAAAATCTTTTAATTTGAGCAATACGTTATGAAAAAAGTATACATTTTAATTATAATTCATTTTTGGGGGCGGTAGCCCGGTTGGCAAGAGCAGCGGGCCAGTGATCTGAACGTCCCTGGTTCGAGGCTCGTCGCTGCAAATCTACCGCCGTGTTCACTAATGGTGGTTGGGGCACGTAAAATAGGGCGTGGCTACAATGTCCTCCATGTTCTCAAATTTACCTCTGGAGGTGCGGGGTCAAGTGTTCCGGTCTCGTCATTTGGCTCGGTTCAAAATTACGGGACCGGTCATTTAGCCAAGTCGTACTCCGACCCTTGCGGTGCTATTAAAAACCGGAGCCGCACCTTCTTCTCCCATAGCCTTCGGGACTTGACCTGATGGTACTTGTCGGTCAAGGGGCATCAGCTACAACAACAACAACATAATTCATTTTTTCTTGACGTTGAAAATTTTTAGAAATTTCTAGCTGTGTAATCAAGTAACAGTTCTCGGGTGTATTATATATACAGTCGAACCTCCATATATCGAACTTCCCTATATCGAAATTTTCTATATATCGAACTCTTAGCAAATCTCCATGTTCATTACATAGAAAAACTGTTTCTATATATCGAAAAAATCTCTATACATCGAAATTTTTTTCACGACATATTGGGAGATTTTATTCCACTTTAGAATAAAATCTCCCAATTTTTGGCGTTTGAAACAATACTTCGTGGACCCCTGATAAAGTTTTTAATGGACTGAATGAATGCGAGCATTTCTTTGATGAACTTTCCGCAAAACTGGCTGTTTAGCAAGATATTCGTAGTTTTTTTTTAAAAGAATGTAACTGTGAACACTGTAACCACTGTCTGGATTATTGTTTTTTTAAAGGTATACACTACTCAATAAATCTTTCATATTAATTCATTTTTTAGTTAACTTTCATTTAATGTGATTCGCATAAACATTGGAAATGGAGATTCGTATACGAAAATTATCTTTAATTTTAATATTTTAGGAGAATTATGATAAAACTAAGATCAATTCTATATATCGAAATTTCTATATATCGAATTTTTTTCCGGCTACTTCGATATATGGAGGTTCGACTGTATATATATATATGTGTGTGTATTTTAAGGGCTATGATAAATAAAGGCTAGGATAATTAGGGAACTAAAAGGGGTTTTTACAAAGAAAATCAGATTTAATTATTTGTTTTGTGTAATTTTGTAATAATCATAACTCAAGAGTATTTTTGATGTAAATTCTGTCACGACTGAGACAAACGTAAAATGTACTTTAAACGCAGTGCTCCTTTAGATTAGTGCGCGATAATAATGTAACTGGGGATTTTGTTTTAGATAATAAAGATTAAATTGTTAGGATTAAATTTAATTGTTTCTCTTCTGGAGATCTGTTATGTGGGTACGTCCGCCCTGTTCGAGATTTCTTTCAGTCGAAGAGCGGGGGGAAGTGGTCAGGATTTTAAGGGATAGGATAATTTTAAGGGAACTAAAAGGAGGGTTTCTACAAAGAAAATCACATTTAAATAACTAAAAGTAGATATTTTCAAAGAAAATGGGAACGGTTTGTAAAAAAAGTCGATGGATGGTGGCACTTGCCCGCGTCTTATAAATGTCTCGAGAGCATACAGCGACTTTTTTGCAACCGAAACTCCGCGCTTCTGCAGAGGTAAGCAAAATAAATTTCTCGAAAATTATTTGCTGATTCAGCGGCGTCTGTTTTCTGGGAATCCGAACAAAGAGCAAAGCGGTATATGGGGTAGGATGATTTGGCCTCTCTCGAGAGAAGTTGAACGGAGTGGTCTCTTAATTAATTTCGTGATGAAGCCCTTCCTGATAAAGCCAGTGGTGTTTAAAATAAACATTATTAACGGATAGTCTGTCTTCCATCAGACTACGACTGCCACATTCTCTATTCTCTATAATGCAGACCTAGTCAAATCTGCCTTATATATATATATATATATATATATATATATATATATATATATATATATATATATAAAGGTGGTTATCAAAACAATGGAAACACCTATAAATATTAATGGTGTTTATGAATGTACTTCGTATTCCTTAAAAAACGAATCTGGCCACCTGTATTTTTTATATAATATTGTGTATGTATTATTCCACTATCAGGTAGAAGTAATGAAGCTAAGGGCATCGTGCTCTTTTTTTGGGAGGGGGGAGAGCGTAAAATATCAAATCATGCAGACCTTGCAAAATGGGCAAATTGTTGGAGCGCATATAAATTGGAGTATCTGTTACTGCAGCCCCCAGGCTAATGGGTGTTTTTCTAGCTATGGTATCGAAAGTCAGGATAGCGTACAGAGTGCACGGAAAAATAGCCTTTATTAAACAGAATAGTGGACGAAAGGGAGAACTGAGTGAAAGAGACGGACGAGGTATTGAAGCGGATTGTGATATGAAAAAAGAAAACAACTGCAACCAAAATGACCGAAGAGCTCAATCTGCATCTGCATGTTCCATTATCAACTATTAGATGTAGAAGGGAAATTCACAAACAAAGCATTTACGGATTAGCTATTACCAAGCCACTTGTAATAGATGCCAGTACAAAATATAGTCCCCAATGGTGCCACGAGCGCAAATCTTGATCGAGTAATATGTCAAAAACGGCATTTGCGCCTACGAATCATTGTTCACATTGTTCCTCGCAACAGGACGTGCGTATGTCTGGAGAACACCTACACAAGCGTACGATTCTGGCTGTCTCATCTCAACTGTCAATCATGGAGATAGGTCTATCAGGGTTTAGGATGGCATCTAATAGTTTTCTTCAGACCCTATTATAACCCAAAAACGGAGATTGAATGGGAAGGAATATGTCACAAATTTAGCTCACTAGTCCATCCTATGGTGCAAACATTGTTTCTGGCAGAAGATGTCGTTCTCTAGGATGACAGTCCTAGTATACACACAGCTAAATACATCAAGTACTGGTTTGAAGAGCATGGAAAAGGAGTCAAATATCTTATCTTGCCCTGTACAGTCCCCCCGACTATGTATCATCCAACCACCGTGATCTGTATAAGCGGATAGAGCCGGGTATCGATATCCACCACAGCATCTCTACGGGAACTTTCATTATTTTTCTCTGAAGAATGCTATAGTATATTCTTAACTACTGCTCATGACTTGTATAATCCAATTTCAAGATGAATCAGATGTTATTACATGACAAAGGTGACCCTGCGCCGTATTAATAAAAGTTTCCATGATGTTTCATAGTGTTTCCATTATTTTGATAACCACCTGTATATATATATATATATATATATATATATATATATATATATATATATATATATATATATGTATATATATATATGTATATATATATGTATATATATATATATATATATATATATATATATATGTATCTATATATATATATGTATGTATATGTATATATATATATGTATATATATATATGTATATATATATATATGTATATATATATATATGTATATATATAGATATATATATATATATATATATATATATATATATATATATATATATATATATATATATATATATGTATATATATATGTATATATATATATATATATGTATATATATATATATATATATACATATATATGTATATATATATATATATATGTATATATATATATATATATATATATGTATATATATATATATGTATATATATATATATATATATATATATATATATATATATATATATTATATATATATATATATATATATATATATATATATATATATATATATATATATATATATATATATATATATATACCTTAAATAAAATTGTTCCACTGTCACTAAATATCCTTCAAGATTTGTCATAATCTTTTCCAATATTCCTTACATTTTTGATTAAAGAATCATTGAAAAAATATATATATATATATGTATATATATATATATATATATATATATATATATATATATATGTATGTATATATATATATATATATATATATATATATATATATATATATGTATGTATATGTATATATATATATGTATATATATATATATGTATATATATATATGTATATATATATATATATATATATATATATATATATATATGTATATATATATGTATATATATATATATATATATATATATGTATATATATGTATATGTATATGTGTATATGTATATGTATATGTATGTATATGTATATGTATATATGTATATGTATATACCCAACAAACACAGAGGCATCGGGCCGGGGCCGGATAATTCCGGCCAGCCGATTTCTCCATTGCCGGGCCGGCGCATTAGGTCAGTATCGGATCCGTCACGGGCTTGTCCTCTCGCCCGCGACTTCCCCGTCGAGTGCTGGGCCACTTCCGGTAACAATGAAGCTATCGTGCATCCGACTGCGTACCGTGATTGAACCGCGATGTTCCCGTCGATGTGGACATACCGCCTCACCATTGCCGGAGGCTGACGGGTCGGTTACGGGAGCAATAATTCGTGTCGACAGGCCGTCAAATACCCATCTCGAAACCATCAAAGCGCCGTCGATCAGGGTTACTTTCCAGTGCTGGGCCATAATTGGAATTCCGACAGATTTTCTAAGTTTTTCTTAGACCCCTTCCTTTCACATGCTTTTTATTTTTATTAATGAGATCGTTTATGATAACAGTACTTGTGATAACAGTGTTTATGATAACATTTGATATACATCAGATGATATATATCTGATATATATCTGTAGATATCAGATGTTATATATATAATACTTGATATATATAACATCTGATATCTACCCTTACACTTTATTTCTTTTTTTTTCTGGCTCTCCATGTATAACTAGTATTAATATTTTTAACTTTTCTCTTTTTCTCGTGTATTTTCAGGTAATAGAAAATATTAATCTCTGCTAAAACCTAAAATTTTTGTTCAGAATAATCCCTTAAAATTATATTTTGTACATGTTATTTTAAGTAAAGTTCGTAAATGTTCTCGAGATAAGAAAATTATAATATTTTCCATAGAGGAAATTTATTTCATTCTTCTCAAAGTTAAAAGTGAGGTGTATTATATATTTGAAAACCAGGAATTACCCGATTATACAACTTTAATTGTTATAATTTATTTGAAAATGATTTAAAATTAAAATTGAAAGTAGTTCAATGTTTTATAAATTTTGTTCAGTACTCTTTTAGTAGTTGACAAGTGAAAAAATTTCATAGTTTTGCATATCAAAGAATGGTTCATTGTTAAAGCTTAGCTGTTCAAGAAATATTTTGTTTTGAGACATCTTCAAATACGTCTTGATAAGTTTATTCTTTGGTGATAAAAATAATAATATTCTGTCATCCTACAGTCTTATATTGCTGAATACGATAAGACTGAAAAAAGGACTGAACAAAATTTATAAAACATTGAACTACATTCAATTTTAATTTTAAATCATTTTCAAATAAATTATATAAATTAAGATTATATAATCGGGTAATTCGTGATTTTCAAATATATATTACACCTCACTTTTAACTTTGAGAAGAATGAAATAAATTTCCTCTATAGAAAATATTATAATTTTCTTTTCTCGAGAAAATTTACGAAGTTTACTTAAAATAACAAGTAAAAAATATAAACATACCTCTCGGTCAATGTCCAATGACGGTATATAACAAAATATGTTGGAAATAAAGAAAATCCCACACAGTCGAGCATCGGAGAGATAGAAAATTTTCAACCATGTAGAGAACTGCAGACATTAACTGTGTCGGAATATAATTGGCATAAATAGCGTGCGCCATAGGTTTCGCCAAAACAACATCGCCAATTTTTATACGTCCTGTATATAGATTGGCGACTGCCCAAAGAGCATTCCCGTCTATTTTTAGAATTACCACCCCCACCCCCCCACCCCACACACACACACACATACTCTTTCTGAGAAAACGGTCCTTCTGCTACTTGCACCTGCAAATGTCCACGGAGGGACATTTTTACCCTCCGTGGACACAGGGAGAACAAAGGAATGTCACCACCCCAAGCGAGGCACAGCACACAGCTGGAAAGTCGAGAGGGGGAGGAGGTGGGGGGGGGGCGGATGCGCGGTTAAAAAAACTTAAAACTAATTTATTAGTAAAATAATGAATATAAAAATATTATCATTATGCTAGATAACTACTTAGAGTTAAAAATGAATTTTACAAGTATAACTGGAAATAAACAAAACTACATTGGTTTTAAAAACGGTACTCCACGTAGCAACCAGTTGGGAAATACATTTTTCGTTTTTGTTTTAACACGTTTTAACCCATCAAATAGCGTCGGTTAGGGCGGTTTTTGTCAGGTTGCTGGAAAATACTATTTTATGCCCTGAGCCTATAAATCACGGCCCGGGATAATTTGCACTATATTAATTTTGAACGTGTCCACTTCAACAACTGAAAAACAAAGCTTTTTGTCTCTAATTTTTGTGCTGGATTTTGTGATTGCTGACCAATAAAAATATTTCACAGGTAAGGAAACTTGATGATATTTTTTCATTAAAATATCAGAGCACCTCACTAGAATCAGCAGAAATCCATCAAATATGCCTCATTATTTACAGTGGCTCCCAAAAGTGTTCGTACACTTACGATTTTCAATGAAATAGGGGTCTATCCATTAATTAAAATGAATATTTCAGAATGCGTATTTAACAATAAGATGTATAATCTATTCTTAACAAAACTACATGAAATATTTTAAAAACATAGTAAAACTTTATTTTTAAGAAACCAGTAATCAAAAAGTAACAAAAACTTTATCCCACAACAGTCATCGAACACTTGTAAAAAAATCTCTACTTATAAGAAAATATTCTAATTTTTCGTTAAATTAATATTTAGTAGGATATCCTTTAGCATCAACAACAGCTTTTAAACGTCTGGGAATAGATTGCACTAGTTCTTTTGTAATTTCTGCATCGATGTTCATCCATTCTTCCATCATAATTGTTTTTAGTTCGCTTTTTCTTTTAAAAATGTCGTGTTTTCGTACTCGAACCTCCAGTTCTCTCCAAAAATGTTCTATTGAGTTTAAATCTGGCGATTGAGGTGGTGTTTTCAAAACTTGTGGACAATTATAGAGACACCAGAGGCGAACGTTGAGAGCCGTGGGCTTAGGATCGTTATCTTGATTAAAAAAAATTAAAAATTTCAACTACCCAAATTTTAGGCTGATAATTTTAAATTGTCTCTTAAAATATTTATATAAACAGCAAGATTCATTATACCATCAATAAATACCAAATTACTTAGTCCTGATGTTGACATGCACTCCCACACAAGGACACCTCCACCGCCATGCTTAACTGTTTCTACTAAGTTCTTAGGATTAAGTTCCTCATTTTTCCTTCTCCATACAATTATACGCCCATCGGAACCAAAAATGATAAACTTGCTTTCATCGGCAAATAAGACATTATTCCAATAGGTTTGGGGCTTATTAATCACTGATAGTGCGAAGGAAAACCCGAGCTTTCTGTTTTTCTCACTCACAAAAAAAATTCTACGGGCAGAACGCCCATATAATCCAGCTGCTCTGAGAACTCGTCGAACAGTTTCAGGTGAAATTGAAGTAGAAAATGTTTCATTAAATTCTGCAGAAAGTTTTACAGCACTCAAACGTAGATTTTTCACAAATTTTCTAATTAAAAATCTCTCATCACGTTTTGTTAACTTTGCCGGACGACCTTTTCTTATCTTGATTTTGATCGGATTTTCTTCTTTAAAGCGTTTTATCACATACTGCACAGTATAATGGGATAAATTAAGTAATTTAGCAACATTCCGAACTGATTTACCACAACTATGATGAAAAATAATCAATTTTCGATCAATGCTGTTTGTTGTTTCTTTGCAAGCCATTTTTAAATAATAAATAGAATATTACGGAATAGGCAAGCAAAAATTAAAGCCAATTGATATTTTAAATGCCACCACAATTCAAAAATAAAAATAAAGCGCCAGGCGATAATTTTAGTTATGAATTTATCCGAAAATATTTCAGTGTACGATGACTTTTGTGAGATAGTTTTTGTTACTTTTTGATTATTGGTGTTTTAAAAATAAAGTTTTACTATGTTTTCAAAATATTTCATATAGTTTTGTTAAGAATAGATTATAAATCTTATTATTAAATGCCCATTCTGTAATATTCATTTTAATTAATGGATAGATCCCTATTTCATTGAAAATCGTAAGTGTACGAACACATTTTGGAGCCACTGTAGGTGTTCATATTCAAAATGAACTATTTCCCTTTTGGAACAAAAAATAAGACATGAAATAATATCACTCTTAAAATTTTGTAAATATTATTCTACTATTTTAGATTCCACCCCTGATCTAAGCAACCAAGACCGACTTACTCTTGTAGTAAGATTTGTTCTATTAAGTAATAAATCAAAGCAAATGGAAATTAGGGAGCATTTTTGGGGGATTAATTTCAATATCAGATTTCCTTGAAACAGATAAATCAAATAGGTCTACAAAATGTAAATATGTGGAAAGTATGTTACATGATCCATTTAAAAATGAAAAATATATTATAGCTGAAGATTTATGCAATGAAACTGACAACATTGCCCTCTATATTTCTCTTGAAATGAACGCGTTAAATGTGATTCAATACCTATTTACAAACAACCTCATCTATCTGTGTCCAAATTTAGTGATTACCATACAAATTTTATTAACATTGCCTGTGACTGTGGCTAGCGGGGAAAGAAGCTTTTCAAAACTTAAAATAATAAAAAATTATTTGAGGTCTACAATGGGACAAGAAAGGCTTTCAGACTTATCTATTATTAGCATCGAAAAGGACATTTCGGAAGATATAGATGATCAGATATTATAACAGAATTTGCATTAAAAAAAGCAAGGAAAGCAAAGATTATCTTTTTGACTGACTTATTAAGTACATGTATTAATAGATATGTGTTGTATGTATTTAATATAACGTATTCATTTAGTTGTTATATCAATACATTAATAATTATTATGTTAGGTTATAAAATTAAAAAATAAACTGAATTTATAATATTTTCTGTAATTCGTTGTTTCATTTAAGGTAAAAATATTCCAGAGAAATTTCAATTAATCCATACGGTATGAGGGGGGGGGGGAATTATTCTCGCACACGTATGGCAGCTACCCTAGAAACTGCCCTGTATTTACTAGCACATTAAAAGCTACTAAATTACTGTCAACATTTACATACATACAAACACACACTTTCTAATTTTATCTCTGATGAGATGGAGTTTGTTTTTATGAAGCATATTCGAAAAATATGAATACAGTTCATATCAATGGGTGTTAAAACTTATAAAGTATTTGTACCTACATTTACATATACGTTGGTCTGCTATATGAAATTTATTTTCAGTCATCAATTATTTTTATTTCATTTCCTAGATTCATTCTTTATTGTTCTATACATCACTAGCTATAAAGTATGCGAATAAATACTGTAAAAATGACGAATAAAATTCAATGTACCTCAATATTTTAATAACAATATTATGACTGTATAGAGGTTTAAAAATGTATGATATGTTTTTAGTGTTTAATCTGTTAAACATTTATTGAAATGCATTCGGACGCAATTTCATTTAAAAGAGAACTGTCACTCGAAGTATTTTACTTTATGCTATGAATATATCTATCTTCTGATAAATAAAAACGGTCATGTTATTCATTACAAAATCAATATACTTACCCCCCCCCCGTGAAAAAAAAGTGCCGAAAATAAGCTAAAATGGTCATGTTTCTATAAAAAAATGGCTCCAATTCCTGCGTCACGAAATATTTAAATCATGAAATAATTATCAACACCATCACCGAAAAATTTGAAGTCCAAATAAGTGTAACCCAGCGGTCTACCAAAAAACAAAATGTAGCGCCTAACGAAATTGATATTGGCCCAATGCAACTGGTGGTAGGGTTGCCAAGTAAATCGCAGAGAACCTGAGTATGAAATGAAGCGCCAGATAGATACCCGCTTTGGCATCCAAGAGAGTCTGCCGAAAAGTC
Organism: Dolomedes plantarius; assembly: GCA_907164885.2. NCBI lineage: Eukaryota > Metazoa > Arthropoda > Arachnida > Araneae > Dolomedidae > Dolomedes > Dolomedes plantarius. Next base: position 158,850,104 of record OU015495.1, on the reverse strand, counting down.
CGTCTTAATCAAAATGAAAAACAAATTTAGGCAGGTACTACTCTTTACTCTCTTGTGCATAAACTCTTGATCGAAAAAATTATCCATTTGTAAGTGGATGTTTATTTCATTTCTATATAAAAGCCAAAAATAAATTAATATAATCTAACAATAGTTGATGTCTGTCGAAACACGACGGCTAGATAGTAAATGAATGTACTAATACACAAATTATATTCAACACATCATTGTCAAATGTTGAAAATCATAATAATGCGCAGAAACAAATTGTGATTAAGCGGCTTCGCGCTTACTGAGTATCTAAAGACAGATTTAAAAATGTCACTGAGCATGTGCAGAAAGCAATTTTTTTAAATTGTAAATTATCGCTAATTAAACAGCAAGAAATAAACAATTTCCATGAGGTTTACTGTTGTATTTCACAAATATAATTATCATAAAAATAAATAAGGCAGAGATAGAGACTTCTCGGAATAAACGTGTTTACCATTAAAACATGTCACTGAGCGTGCGCGGAAACAGTGAGTTTCTAAAGACAGATTTAAACATGCCACTGAGCATGCGTAAAAATCAATTGTAAATTATCGCTAATTAATGGAAATTGCTGTCACAAAAACCAAATTTAACAAATCTACAGATTACAATCTTTCGTTTAAGACCAAAATGAAGTAAATTGATGCAGTAGTTTTCTCTCACGGACTGCCCAAAAAGTCGGCTTAGCAAATTAAATATATAGATGATATATATTATGCATATATCACATAGTATAACCGAAAGATTATATTATGTCAGCCGTATACTTCTGATATAATTCAATCTTTTCATACAAGGAAAATTATGTGAATTTTTCGTGCAAAAGAAGTTGAGAAAGTTCACAAAAGTGAAATAAATATTTATGAAAAGTCTGTTTAATCTAATCTTCGCCTTCCCTTTCAAATCCATAATTCTGATGCAGATTTCTGTTACTTGTGGTTACGAATCGGACTATCGATTCCGGGACGTTACAGGGAGAGCGGTTTCGGGTAGATTCCTATCCAACCATCACCGGCCCTCAAACGGGTACACGCTACGGGATTCCGCGTCGGAGATTCGTAAATCACCCGGCAACGGTACGGATCATTTTCCCCGAGCCTATCGTTCTACCGGCGCCTCCAGAACCGGCCCGTCAAGTTGCCGTCAGTCTTGTGTTTGTTGGGTATATATATATATATATATGTATATATATATATATATATATATATATATATATATATATATATATATATATATATATATATACCTTAAATAAAATTGTTCCACTGTCACTAAATATCCTTCAAGATTTGTCATAATCTTTTCCAATATTCCTTACATTTTTGATTACAGAATCATTGAATATAAACTTTTAGACACCGAAATAAAGGTGTTTTTTTTTATGTATGTGGAGAGCATACAAAAAAACAATTCATTTATTCATTTTTATTCACAGTTTACGACAGGCATAGTATTTTCACTTTTTCCAAGGAGTCTACTGCTTACAACGCATATTCACTACATGTATTACATTATACACACTAGATGTATTACATTATTATGCAACATCAGTTATCCTTTCATAAAAAGCATTGCATAAACTTTTGTAAATGTAATTTTCGCAAAGTTCCTGTATAAAATGGCCGAAAATATAATATCGTGTAGCGCATTTTATCATCACAGGAAAATGCGTAAAATAATATATAATGTGTTCTTTCTTCCAAGTTATAAAAAAGACTTTGTAAAATTTTTCAGAGGGTTAATTTAATAGTTTTTATTTTGTACCTAGAAAGTTACGTAATACGTTTTCATTTTCACTTTCCTGTTAGCACTAATGTCGAGAATTTAACTACAGCAAACTTTGTCCTCTTTCATTCTAAATGCTTTTATTCCAGCAATTCAAGATAATCTGCAGCTATTGCGAAAATGCGTTTAACAAATGATTATATAATTCTAAGTTAAAAGAGTTCCAAGTTGTGTTGTCATATTGTTAAAAGAACACATTTTTGTGCAATTTTGCGCGGGGTTAATGAATGAGGAAGGAACTAAAAGTTTTTTGTGAGGATTTCTATTTTGAATATGAAGACTGTAAAAGAAAGATATCGGTAAATATTATAGAAACTTGATAGTACGTACATGATCATTGTGTCCAGGGGGAAGTAGCCATATGAAATTTATAAGAACCAATCAGGCGAAGTTTTAGACGAAAGAAACAAGTGCGCGAATGTCACATAATTATGCTGCGTGCAAAGGCAGAATATATAATTACGTGTTGGAATGTGAATTGCAGAGCTCTACGGAAAAGTTGCATTCAAATAAAAATAAAATACAAATACTTGACAATATTTAAACGTGTAATTTTGCCTGCCCATAGGGAAAAATAAACCCTTAGGATAATTCACAAACGAAAATGTACATTAAACAAGGCACATTAAACAAGTTAACTAGGAAATAAACGTGTAGGACTAGTTTGGTGTTAGCGCGCTGAGCTATGGATAAAAGATGAAGCGATTCAGACCCAGTTGAAGCAAATTAGGGTAAAAAATGTTGATGGTACCAATCTGAGCCCATACTAAGTTACTAAGACTTGAAATAATAATATTGTCTTATGAACCAAAGTAATTTGATTTGAAATAAATGACACATTTTTATCTTTGAATTGTTTTTTTTAAAGTATTGATCAATGTATAGGTTACCTTAAAACAATGGATGCATGCAAGTGTTGGGCCAAGCAAGGAAACAGAAAATTGGCCTTTATCATACGTTTATTTCACAATGCAAAATAAATATTTTAAAGTGTAATTAATAACCGAATAATATTCCCCTTCATCTTATCATTTTACACACGAGGAATCAGAAGCAGATGCAAACTATTTAGTCAAAGTAATTACTTTTAGGATCTATCGGGAGGCACTTCAAACTGTTGAAGAACACAGCGATGAAATGACTTCGATAACGGGGGCCCATATGATGTCAAATTCAGAATCATTATATCGGAATCCAGGAACTACCGCTAGACTCTAAGACAGTTCCAAATAGCACTCTATGTCTTCCGAGCTCTAGGAAAACAGCCAGCGCAATGTCTGGACCTTCTCTCGTTTTTCTTTTTTCTTGGAGGGGCTGTTGTCTGTTTACCGGGGCAATTTTGACCCGCCCCTTTTTCTCTCATTGGGCAGTGGGCTGTCTTTCTCTCAGCAGTTCCTGCCCCAATTGGTCCCTTATTATACTGCTCCTATTCATCGTCTACGAAGTATCTCCCCACCATAATTTTCGTTTGCAATACAACTTTGACCATTATCTGCTGAAAGTTTTATTGTGGGCCATAAATTAACTTCCATCCATCTTTCAATATTTATTAGTCTTTTGATCGCTATCAATGGCCACACAGACAGCTTTTCATTTACATCCTCTTAGTGTTCAAGCCTTTATTTTTGCCTCTGAAGCTTTTATAAGAGTTTTGTTCTTGATCGTCTTTCGACCACCGTCTTTCGACCGTCTTTCGACACCGCCGTGAATTATAACATTCAGCGCTTCTACACAATGGCATTGTAAAAAATGTATTGATATTGTAAAATGTATGTAATATTGTGATGCAGTAATGTAAAATTGTATGTACTGTAGTACATTGTGATAATCAGAATTGTGTGACAATTGTAATTTTAGCAATTAAATGCAAAAATTAGGAAGTTAAAAAATAATTGTAACAACATTTTTTAAAAACATCTGTAAATTGAAAACTTGAAACTAACAGTAATAATAATAATATAAAAAAAAGAAAGAAAACAAAGGAAAAAGTCATAAGTGCAACACAGAAATTAATAAGCTTTATTAATTTAAAAACTTAAATTAAGTTTGTTATTAAGAAGCCTGGACGGCTGTCTTGCGGTCCTGATGGGGGCTGCCTGGACAGTTGTCCCACGATTGGACAACAGTTTTGACCGTAACACCGAAAAGGTCGGGCCGGGATAAGTCCAGGCTTTCTTAAAAATGATTGTCATTTTGTTCTCACATGAGGATGTTTACTCTTTGGTAGTCGATTAAGCTGAAGATAAAATTTCTTAAATATACATTATAAATAATAGTGGCATCTAGTCTCGGGCAAAACAATATAACACTTCATTAGGCAATGCATACCATTTGATGAGACTGATTTGTTAGGTATTTAAATCTCTGAAAGCTTGGTGAAAGTATAGACTTGGGGATGAAACCTTAAATTGCCTTTAAAATTGTTGTGACTTTAATACACTTTCACCCTCAACTTATACGTTCTCATCTAAGTACAGTGTGATAACTTATAGTAGGTTGGACTACGCCCTATGACGTTGATTTAATTTGAGTTTTGGGATTCGCGGCCCAAGGTTGCGACTGTTTTCTATCAAAGCTGACCAGAATTCTGGTTATTTCATGGTTGATTCCTAGATAATTAACCCTTCAGTGGGGAGCCCGTGTACAGAGTGTCACATTTTAGTAGTTTTGAATGGTTTGTTTTTGCATGTAAGGTTTGAATGTTCTAAGCAGTTTCTATTTATAGCTACACCCTTTCTAATGCGGGTCTGATTTTCTGACCCTTCTATTCCTTTCTATTCATTATTAGTCGTGATTTAACCGTTGTAAACCAGCAATTATACTGGATTGCAATACGTCAAAAGCAGGAGTTGATGTACTCGATCAAATGTGCAGCGTTTACACGGTATCCCGCATGTCACGAAGATGGACTCTCTCATTGTTTTTTAGGTTTTTGGACATAATAAATATCAATTCGCAAGTTGTCCTTAGATCGAAAAAACCAGACAGTTTTGAAATAAGCGACCGTGTCTGCCTTCTTTGGCCTTTAATTATAAATATAACTCAATATTATCAACATTTTATATCTTGTCATAAAACGCAGAATTATTGTTTTCAATTTGAAAAAGAAAAGTTTATTACAAAAGATATAATCAAGGTTGAAAGAGACGTTGCACTTTGTGCCACGCGCGCCTGCTGGTGTTAGTCAAACTGGCGCGCCTGCTGAAGGGTTAATCGATGCCTCGATATCCAAATTTATACCCTTCGTTTTGTTCTTTTTAATTCTGATTTCGCGTGGTCGCGTATCTCCTATTAATTTTGCGTCGTCTTGGATATTATTATTTTGCCTTTATTATTTCCAAATTTTTCATATTCCAAATTGTCAACTCGCTTATTGCTTCTTTCTGGCCCCGTCTTTGTCAGTCTGGTCAAACGCTGGGCTCTTGCTCCTCCCAGCGTTTCAGGTATGTGTGGTAGCTCTGTGGCGCTAGTGCGAGTGGGATGCTCGCCTGCTTCCATCTACCCTCGTCAACGGGAATCTTACTTGGAAAGTTTCATCGCTATACTGGGCCCATCGGTACCTATAGGTATTCGATTCCTTGAAACACGTCGATTAAAGTATCAGTTCGTAATTTTTCTTAATTGGAGAAGAAAACCTGTAGAAGGCAAAATAATGTTATTGAATATTAAAGTAAACAACCTTAGAAAATATGATATTATAATAATAAAATTCCAAAATATATAAGTATAAATATGTTTTTGTAAAATTAAATTTGATTATGATAAGTATATGCTAATAATGTACTTTCTCCATCTACTGCTTTTAAGGGGACAAGGGACTTTTAACCCAATTTTTTTTTTATTTTCCAATATTTTATTCTATATACAAAATGAAAATAATTAATATTGCTTTTTACTACACTGAAGGCACTTATAAATCATAAATAAGTATTCTGTGGAAGAATAATAGTTGTTTTTCAAAAAATTCTTTAAAATTGTTAAAAATTTTTCAAAATGTTCCTTGCAAATTAATTTTCTTCTGGTTTCATCCGAATTTTTCAAGAATTGTTGATTAAAGTGTTTGTCACAAATCTGTGCATTATTTTTTGAAACCACAAATATTTTTAAAATTTGGAGAGCAAGAAATAAAATAGAAACATGCAAAAACATAAAAAAGTAACATACAGAATTATAAAAAATTATGTTTTTGACTTTTGATTTATACAAAAAAAAAATTCAATACACAATTCTAATTATATATGTATGGTAAACCCTGTATTGGAAAAATGAACGTTTTTAAATGATTTTAGATGAACACGGAGCATTTTGAAAAATTCTAGCATTTTTGAAATTTTTTTTTAAAATAGGCATTATTCTGCAAAAATTTCTTACTACTTTGAATTCTAAGGGTCTTCAATGTAATTAAAAATAATATTAATTAATCTCATTCTGTATATAGAGTTAAAAATTTAAAATTAAAAATTCGACGTTGAAGGTCCCTTGTTCCCTTAAGTAATTGAAGGAATTTTGAAAACACAAATATTCAACAGTCAAGGATTATGGATTGTCTGAAACGAAGGCAAATATCAAACGCTGTTCATGATTATCTGAGAAAATCGTGAGGTCATCTAGGGATAAGAACAGACCGATATTGTTTTGTCGAACGCAGTCGATGTTTATTACATCATTCACGATCCTTGCTGATGACGAGAGAAAAGTGAGGTTATTTATTCTCATAATTTCCTTTACTACCCTAGCAGGCTGTGAGTGACACATTTTTCTTAAATATTGATTTCATTTGTCCCCATTATATATACTCTGTCCATCGTATTAATAAAAACATATTTAAATGGGTTCGGGATGCAAAATTTTCAAAAAAAGAACATAACATACAGACCTTAAATATAGAGTATAAGTTTTTAAATACAATAACACAAACAGCATGTTTATTCGATAATTACATAGCTAGATACAGCATTTTAAGCAGTATAGTGTATTAACTTCTTTATCTTAGAATGAAATTTTTCATAAATTTTCCATTATTAGGAGGATATATCTAAAATTTTTAGAAAGTGTTCTCTCTCAGATTTGATACAATGTTTCTTTGTTCTACTAGTTTCATTTAATTCTCTGCAGAAATTTAATTTTTATGAAAAGTTCTGAAAAGGTTAATCCCGAAGCAAAATATATCCCCGAAAGTAAAGCCTTTTTCGCCCTTCAAAGGGATTAAATGTTTTAAAAATGAAATTTTTATAAATAATGAAGACACACACACACACATTTTTTCTAGTTCTTCATGAGGAAGTAACATATAGAAATCTCGAAAGCGATATAAAGCGTAGGCGCACCATTTAAAGTATTACCGTGCACTTATTAAGACGTACTACAATAATTCCTTCCAATGCTCCTGAAGTCACCCAGTAGCTAAATGGTTAAGGCATCAGCCTGCCCGTCAGGAGCGCGGGTTCGATTCTCGCATAAGACTTGGTTGTATTCTGGGGAACACGTCAGTCTTCCGCCTACAAGAGGAACCCCCGTCTATAAAGGGGAGCCCATATGTAGACCCATATGGGCTCCCCTTTATGGATCCATAGTTCAGTTGTTCTACATATGGGTTCCCATTTCGGAACCCATATGTAGAACAACTGAATGTTATAATTCACCGCGGTTTGCAGTCGAGAGACGGTCAATAATAAAACTCTTATAACAACTTCAGAGGAAAAAAATAAATAAATAAAGACTTGAACACTAATGTGGCGTAAAAGAAAATCTGTCTGTGCGTCCATTGATAGCGATCAAACGACTATAAATATTGCAAGATAGATCGTGACGCTATTTTATTGCCCACAATAAAACTTTCAGATAATGGTCAAAGTTGTACAGGGGGCGGCAGGAAGAGCGTTCTGATTTGGAACGTCAATAACAAAAATACAAAGAAAGACAGAGAAAGAAATACTTTATACCTGAGAAGTGCAAAGTATGCCATTGTCTTCCATTAAATTTTAATGATTACATCAGTTAAATGGCGACCGTCATTTTCGATGCAGTTTTGAAGTCTCTTTCGGAAATTTTACATGTATCTGCGGACCTTGTCCCACGGAATCGCTGTGATTTCTTGCGTAATTTCACTCTGTGTGTGTGTGTCTTTTTTTCTGTAGAGCTATCTCAAATCAAAAGTGTGCCAACACTGACCAACAAAGTCTTGATTGCTTGCAGATTTGTTGGTCGGTGTAAACTTTTCTGTGTGTACTTTTGATTTAAGATAGCCCCACAGAAAAAAGACACACACAGGCAGCAAGTACGCAAGAAATCACAACGATTCTGCGGGACATGGTCCGCAGATCCATGCAAAATTTCCGAAATAGACTTCAAAACTGCATCGAAAATGACGGCCGTTATTTAGCTGATGTAATTTCTAAAACCTAATGGATGACAATGGCATACTGTGTACTTTTCAGGTATAAAAGTTTTCTTTCTCTATCTTGCTTTCTATTTTTGTTATTGACGTTCTAAATCAGAGCGTTCTTTCTGCCGCACCCTGTATTTCAAACGAAAATTATGATGGGGAGGTACTTGGTAGACTGTGAACATGAGCAGTGAAATAAGGGACCAATTGAGGCAGGAAATGCTAAGAGAAAGGAAACCCACTGTCCAATGAGAGAAAAAGGGGCGGGCCAAAATAGCCCCGGTAAACGGACAACAGCCCCTCCAAGAAGAAAAAACGAGAGAAGGTCGACAGGTATCGCTTGCTGTTCCTTGGAGCTCGGATGTTATAGTAGGCCGATTGAGCTGTCTCGGAGTCTAGCAGAAAGTCCTGTAATCCGACATGATGATGCTGCACATGACATGATGTGGGCCACTGTCAACGAAATCATTCATTGCTGTATTCTTCAACAGTAGTAAATGCCCACTGAAGGATTCTAGAAATAAATGCTTTGATCGAATATTTTGTCTCTGGTTCTGATTCCTCGTGTATTCTTAAATGATAATATGAAGGGGAACCTTATTCTAATATTAATTTCACTTTAAAAGAATTTTTAGTATTATCAAATAAAAATATGATAAAGGCCAATTCTCTGCGTTTCCTTGCTTGCCCCAACACATGCACGAATCCCTTGTTTTAAGGTTCTTTTACAAACAATACCATCGTCCATTGCCGTGGTCATCGTTTGTTAATAAAAATTATTCTGTGATTGTGGGATTTATGTTTCTATTTCCTTGTATTCATATGGACACCCGGACTGGCTTGTGACGTATAAAAGTCCAACCCCTCTTAAGGCAATGGCACCCTCTCTTCTGCGGATAGTGCTTCTATTTGATGACACAACAATAAATAGACAATTAATGCTCATGTAAAGATTATTATAATTATTTTCCAACAAATCTTTCACCCTTTTATAATGCACCAACAAAACCATAAAGAAATGAAGTCACAAAAATGTCTCAATTATATCTAAAATTATAACATCTGCAAGGTAATTAAGAAAATAATGGACAACGACAGATCATTGCATTCATAAATAGACATATTTAGAAAAATTCTCAAGGAATTCATCATTATTATGATTCTTGCTCAGAAAATTAACCAATTTAATAATAAAGTAAATAAGCATACCTCTAAATTCAGAACTGAATATAAAATTAAATTTACCAGTTTATTTTTACAGAATTTTCGGGCTCGTATTGTACAAGCGTACAATTCAACAATTACTTTTATTTAATACAGTCGTTAAACCAAAGTAATTGTTAATTAATTTCCGTTACTGTTATGTAATAATTTAAAAACAGAAAAAAAAAATTATGATATTTTAAACATAAGACATGATGTGGCATAACACAGTTTGTGATAATGAAATTAAATTTTCTTCCTCCAAACAATTTCTCGAAATTCAAGGCATAAATTTAGAAAACATCTCTAATCCCACCCATCTGAAACACGAAGAGACCTTTCACTCGTGAGCGAAATGCTTGCAGCGTGTTTCCTTTACACTCCATTAATCCCACTGCGAAAGATCGTTTTTTCTTTTTGATGTCTTGCGCTCCGCCAGAGAACAGTAAACTGGCGAAACATGCATGCAACGGTAAAAGCTAGTAAAGAGAGAATTTCCTTTGCGGAAAGTTTAAATTTCCGAGCTAAATTTTGAGCTTGAAAGCTATTAGTCTGAATTAATTTGATAGCAACAGTTTATAGCATATTTCTGTAGTATAATATATATATATATATATATATATATATATATATATATATATATATATGAGGTGGGGAAAGGCAAAGCGATGTAAGTCAGGAGAGTTTTATATCAGAAACTACAATAAATTCCACCATAAATTCAACAAATTATAATTCCTAGTAATTATTATAATATTTCAAATAATAACTATTTGCAATTCCACTATAATTTGAACATGGAAATTACATTTTTGCCCTCAAATGAAAAAAAGGTGAAAATGTGACTTACACCACTTTGCCTTTCACCGCCTCATATATATATAATATTAGTGGCGAATATTAGTGGCGAGTGGAGAATAGTAAAACAGAAAATCAGTTCATAACTTGAATCATTGTATTTATTCCTTTTCATGTGAACCAAAGCTCCAAATCAGCGCGTTCAGCTCTCACCATTTTGAACTTAGAGACGCTACAAACACACGTCCGTCGGCATTGAATTCTATCCTGCGCTCTCCCGATTTCGAGGTTAAAACTACGCGTCCACTCTCCTGGCACATGCGCAGAGCCCAATTTAGAATTTTCTCGAAGTTTCTTTCCGCCAAACCTTTACAGTATCTAAAAATAATCTCTCTGCATGGAGCTTCATTTCACCGCGAATCGAAGACCAATTACTGAAAACGGGTATTCCCCTGATTTCACCCGTAGCGCGTCTTGAAATATAAAACTAGTGGCTTTTTCGCGCTACGAAAATGATTACTCCCTAAGCCCTCTTTAAATTTAACTTAATAATTCTTTTCCCATTTAATTTCTGACATATATATATATATATATATATATATATATTAATATATATATTTATGATATATCTATATATGTAGAAATAAAAGAAACAAATCAAACAAGCAAAAAAATTAAAGACCGAGCATAGACTGCCAAACAAGTTAACTTAAAACCTATCCAAGAAAAGAAAACATAAAACTTTTCAATAAAAGATTGCGCAGTTTCTTCATATACTTATATTGAAAATGGACAAATATCACTAAAAATAAAAAATAAAAAATAAAAAAGGGGAATATTTATTTATTTATTTATTTTTTTATTTATTACTTATTTTTTATTTTATTTTTCATTTTTATTTATTTTTATTTATATATATATATATATATATATATATATATATATATATATATATATATATGTAGCATGCCGGCCCGGCACTTTTGGAATGATGACCGGAACCGGCATTCCACAGCGGGGAAGTATGTAGTCGTAGCTAAATAACAGATCCGCTTTTCACTTCTGCAAATACAAATTTGTTTACATTTTGCTCGAAAGGTAACAGCTTGTTTATTAAGCCACAGAGTCATGCCAAAATTGCCCATGTAAACTGAGGCGCGCCTATTTATAACCTAATAGAGGTATAGTCATTTGATGATAAAACTCTTGCAGCAATATGCTGGAACCCTGGAATCTGTGATCTGACAAAATGGAAAACAACAGGGGTTGTATAAGAGGTAACAGGGGTTATATAAAAGATAGCTGATTTAAGTCAATTCCTTTGTTTTTAAAATCGAACTGTACAATAACTTACCACAAGTTACGCCCAAGCATTTTTAAATGAAATTTTGAATTTTGAAAGGGTTTTGGGGTTTTATATGTTATATATATTATATCAAATGCCAGCCTGTGGACTATTAGGTCATACGGCTTCGTGCTCTCAAATATTTTTCTACAACACAATTACAATATAATTTGAAATATATATATATATATATATATATATATATATATATATATATATATATATATATATATATATATATATATATTTATATAATATACAATAGTGATACATCTGAGGGGTGCTCAGATATAAGTAGAATTCCCCTAAAGCATGCCTTATAATAAACGTGATGCATATATAATGCTCAAATTTTTTACGCGGTCTCTGCCGTTAAAAATCTATAACGGCATGATGTTACATGGGTATGACTTTCAAAGAAAATTTTGGGTTGCTCTTGTATACAACATTTCAAAACTGTTATAACTTTATTACTTCTCTTTAACAAGAATTTTAATAGTTTAAACAAACGGTAATCTGATCTGAACAAGTTGACAGAATTTCGAAGACGAAGTAGAGGGTCTCCAATTGATAACCATGAATACTCAGGTTAGAGGGTTTCATTGTAGTGTCATTCAGTGTGTTCAAAGAAAGGACACTGAATGATGTCGTTCCCTTTTCTTGGAGGGTATTCCTGGCTTCACGTGAAGATGTGCCTTACACTAGGTGTTTTTAATTCTCAGAAATATTCTATGTATTTTATCCCTGTAGTTGCCAGAAATGTTTGTCTATGACAATCCAATGATCTTGGCCACCGAGAGAGCAAGTGGTATATTTTTCTCACTATCCCATCCATCTTGAAATAATTTCACGCATATTTTCAATCTCGTCTAGATTAAAATTTGATGTCGTAACGCCTGTTAAAAATATAAGATGTCATAATAATTTCCTCTCAAAAATGTTTTATGATAATACATTAAGCAACGCTTATGCAATTGCTCGCTCTGATAACCTAGTTTTAACACCGACTACTAAATAGATATTAAACTGCAACATTACCCCAGAAACGTGTCTTCATCCATATTTTACTGTGCACTGTAGCGTACTGGAAAGATGAGGTTATTTTTCCAAAGAACCCACAAACGCTTGGAACACAGCTGCGTGTTTTCAAGGAATGTGTTGTTCGCTTCCAAGCCACTAAAGCTGTCAGCCGATAATCTGCCGGCATCTGCCGCCCCCTCCACCCCTTCTGAAAATCCAGACATTGAAGAGAGACGCTGTAAAAAATCCGAGCGGGAGAGACGTGTTTCTGCTAGGCTCCTGTGTCGTTGGGCCGAGAATGGGCCCTGGAGCGTGTATTTGTGAATCTGCACTTAAATTAAGTGATTATGTCGGAAGTGTTTAAAGTTTATTTCTTTTTGTAAATAAATCTACTTGTAAAGTTTTGTTTTAAAAATTTGGCTTTCGTTTTTAATTAGAACTCTGTCTTTCTTGGTATGGATCAATAGTTGTGAAATTTCTTCAAAATGCCTCAGAGAGAATCGTCTTAACTACTTGTCGTGACGCTACAGTACATTGGAAATGGTGAACGCCCGGGGTAAAATAATTTTATTTGATACAAATTCGTATTAAAAAAATTAGATCTCCATTTACAAGCCCAACAAGTAATATAAACTTTACTTAATGACACATAATTAACCTTTAAATTACCATTTTCTAAGGAATTATTAATTGCATGAGTATAATAAGAAACATACAATTGCATAAAAAATAATCCTTTTCAGAAAATCATTATTAAATTACCTTAAACAGTGCAATCGAAACGCAAAATCTATGAATCAATTCTTTTATCTGCTTTACTGATAAATGCATGTTAACTAGTTTTAGTGCTTTCAATAAATGACGATATTAAAGATTACCATTAGTTTGTTAAATGCTATCGATCAAACACGCTGTTAAATATAGAAAGATATTTAAAAATTTCATGTATGAAATGACAATCCAAGTCTCTAGGGAGCTGAAGAAATCATTCTTTAATTTTTGTTCGATTTATTTTATTAAAAGAATTTTTACAACGGTTTTAAAATATTCCATATTTGTGATATAAATATAAAATTTTCATTTTGAATTAAAAATCATAAGCAATTAAATGTTAAAACTTTTCTTGAATTTAAGTTGCATATAATTGCTTGCATTTTGCTGGTATTCCTAGAATTTCTACGCAAGCGAAAGCTAAAATAAATATTTAAACTTGTTTAATAAGGTGAGGAAAAAAATTCATTTTAAATAGGATATTTATAACAAGATAAAATATTCTCTAAATATTATCATATTATTCTTGACAGTTATTAAATAAAGAATCATCTTTCTCGCTTACTAATATTTTATAAAAAGAAGTAAAATTTTACGCGAAATTTAAAGCTCTAGATTTCTGATGATACCTATTCCATTTTTGAAACTTTTTCCATTCTATGAATTCTGAAGCTTAAGTAGATTACAAAATATGCATTTGAATTCTAATGTATTTAATTCCTTTAAGCAAATTCAAACCTACTGTTTTCATTTTTTAATAACAGTGATAGATGATTTAGCGATTTTCAGAGTAATTTCAGAGCTAGAATATATATTATTACAAAACTGATAACAGGGAAAATATATGCATCATACGTGATGTATTTCTGTTGTTTTCAAAACAATTCATAATTTTTTAAATATTAAATTATTTGACTTCTGAATTTTTAAATGTGAACCTCTTTAGCACTTAGCAGCTATTATTTTAATTTCAGAAATTAAATGTTTATTTAAACATCAAATATATAGCATGTAATCACAAACGAAAATCAAAATTTACTTTACTAATATAACCTTTCTAAACTGTTATTTCTCAGAAACTAATTCCACATTTAAATCAAATCAGGAGAATATAAATTAAATTAAACTAACTTCCTCCAGCCATTTTCTTATTTATTTTAGATAATGCAGACATAAAATTTAATCAAAAATTCTGTATTAAACATTTAGAAGACCCTAATTTTACATCACCATACGTATAATAATAAAATTAGCTATTATAAATTAAGTACATAAACCGGTGCATTCTTGCACTGCAAAAAAAAATTATAAACAAACAGGTAGGTATTATAAAACATTTCATAGAATATATAAAATTTTTTTTTTCAAACATTGAAAAAAAAAGAACTTAAAATTCACGATGAACTTAAAATTCATGACGCTAGAGTTAAAATATATCCTTTGCGGCAAGAAACGAATATTTATAGGTATAAAAATGCTTCTTATCGCATTCCAGGCTGTTAAAATGACTCTATTGGTAAGTCAATGAAGAATGGTGTTTTTACTTGATGAAAGTTTTTAAAAGGAAGGTTACACTGGACTCTAAAGCTGAAATGTTCTGTTCATTGCCCAACATCATAGATTTTAAATTCATCTATGATTGATCAACATATATCTATTAACATACACAGGGTTCCCATTTATATCCGTTTCACCCCCCCCCCCCTTTAATTTCTAAACGGTGACAGCTTGGGCAATAAAGTTGGTGTCTAGCTATAGTAAACAGGCCATGAGCTGTTCGATGAGATAACTTACAATGCCATCTATTGGCAAATTTTGGAATTAGCGTTTTTATCTCAAAAACGGTACGAGATATACGCGAAAAATTTCAACAACAAAGTTGTTCAGCTTTATCGATTTAGTAAGAAAAGATACCTTGCGAACATTATTACTTAAAACAGAATGTAGAAAATGAACATTTGTTTGGTCACGATTTCGAAAATTGTCATGTCATAAAGAGTGGAAGAAAGAAACTGAGACACTTCCCTATCTTCAGGATGATTTATTTATGTTGCTGAAAATGCTCTCCATTAGCCACTATACACATTTGCGCTCTGGACCTCCGTTAGGTGGTCTTTTAGAGCTTCTCTCGCGTTTCACGACTTCATAGTATTGAAAATCATGATCAAACAAATGTTCATTTTTTTACATTCTGTTTTGAGTATTAATGTGAGCAAGGTGTCTTTTCTTTGTAAATCGAGAATGTTGAACAACTTTGTAATTGACTTTTTCCCCGTATATCGTACCTTTTATGAGATAAAAACGATAGTTCCAAAATTTGCCGATAGGTGGCGTTCTAAGTTGCCTTATCGAGTAGCACATAGCCTTTTTACTATACCTAGACACCAACTTTATGGCCTATGGGTGTAACGGATATAGGTGGAAACCATGTATAGGCTTGATCAACATACATCTATTAACAAATATAGCATTGATCATCATACATCTATTAACATATATAGAGTTGATCAATATACATCTAACATATAGAGGCTTGATAAACATACATCTATTACTTTATTTTAATGTTAAAATGTGCAAGTTCCAACGGTCCTGTCCCTAGTGCAAGAGGCAA
This sequence comes from Dolomedes plantarius, assembly GCA_907164885.2. Taxonomy (NCBI): domain Eukaryota; kingdom Metazoa; phylum Arthropoda; class Arachnida; order Araneae; family Dolomedidae; genus Dolomedes; species Dolomedes plantarius. The sequence continues at coordinate 158,834,150 of OU015495.1, read as the reverse complement.
TAAAACCCACTGAGAGGAAAGGTTTGGATCCATCACAGAACAGAATTACACATATTAAGGAAGATTCTTTTATTAATTTCATGGCAAAGCGTTGGACTTGGACAAAGAGGATAGAATAAACATGAAGTGAGTATTTTCAAATGTCGCCAGATCATTGCGTCACACTTATGTAACTTAGCGGCTCCACGTAGCTACCAAGAATCAGCTTCTCGTAATTTTCTGTGTAAATTCAGCGTATTTTGATCTCTGCGCTCAACGTGAAATTAAATTCAAATTTTTCTTTCATAGCTGTATTTAGCATAAGGCTAATACTGAAAATGAATTATTTCAAATAAACAAAAATGTTGTCATGGGATCAGCAAACATACTGTTGACAGGTTTGAATATAAAACTGAGAGACATTTAAATTATCAGTTTCTGAAGTTGCTCTGTCAGTTTAGAGCAACATATTGAATTAATTAATTAAAAAATTGCTATAAATATGGTAATCACATTTAAAATGATAATTTTTTTTTATTTATATTTTTGTTCGTTTTTGCCTAAAAGAAATATATAATAATATTTAAATATGAATATTTAGTTACATGAGATTTGCCAAAAACAAGGTCAGAAAGTAAGCGAGACATTTTTTTATCCTTATTACGTAAGTAAATATAAACACAAAATCTTCAATTCGTCCATTTTTAAAATAGTTAGTCAATTTTTTTTTATTTTTCCTAGCTTTTTGTTAACATTTTTTAAATAAAATAAATTGCTATTACCAAAAAACTGTCATTAAAGGTAGAATGATTTTTTTATAATTTAAAGAAAATAAATCACGGTAGCAAAAAGTTTGAGCATCACTGCTTTAGACTTTGTATTTCCACAGCATAAAAGATAGGATCAAAACGCTTATTTAAACCATGGATGATATTTCAGTGCGAAATTATAGAACTGTATGTGATGAATAGGGTTCTTTCGGCCATGTAGTGGAGTTACAGAATAAATGCGCCCAAACCACAGTTCGGCTGAAGTTGTGGATGCGAATTTGTGGGGGCAGAAGAAACACTGCATAGAAGAAATATACGGGAATAGCCAATTCAAACAAATCTTTCGACTCTTAATACACAATTAAATACAGAAATTTCCTTATTGTTCCTCTCATTATAAAAAAATGGGAAAATTTCAATACAATTTTTTTAAAATCTGAATATAATTTTCCTACAGATAAAAAGGCAAATAGGTTAAAAAATAAAGTAGTGAATTGCAAAAATACCCATTATGTTTTTGCTATTCAGTGATTATTGTGAATGGAATTTCAATACCACCTATTAATAACAACCATAGATTTCACCTTACTTGATGCTTTTTTGAAGTGATCTTTCTTTCACATTCCTTTTAAGCTATCTTTGAAATGTTTTCTACCTTTACATCTAAGGCCGTCCGCACACGGAGCAACTCAAAAGAAACTGATAACCGACTCCAATCACAAACCAGTCCGTGATGAGTCGTAACCTATGTAATTGAATGGAGCCACGCACACGGCGCAACTGGTTACAAACCCGTCAGCAACGCGTTTGTAATCAGTCGCAGGCAACTCAACGTGTCGAGTCACTAGAAACTTCAGTCGCCAGTTTCTCTTGCGTTGTGCGTGTTATTACACAATCTATGTTATAGCCGCTCTTTTGGCAAGCTGCCAAATGACGTACACGAGTCACGTGACTTCTGTCTAGCGATGAAATGGAATTCTAACGTTTTTTGTTGTATGGAATATGTGCGCCCATATATACAGTCCATTTTTAAACGATTGATCAAAGACAATCTATTGTGACGATTTTTTAAAATAAATTAATTTCTGATAATAATTTAACTAAAAATAATGCCCGGAATAATGACGTTCTTCCTTCCATGACAGGTCGCAAACTATTGATTTGAATCACTTTTGAGTCGGCTCGTGTGCGGAGCCGCATCACTAACGAGTTTGCAACCGATAAGCAATTTCAGTCGCTAACCAATTGAGTTTCCTTTGAGTCGCTCCGTGTGCGGACGGCCTAATTCTTAAAAGAAATTTATGCATTATTGGAATATTTCTAATTCTCAAAAAATATTTTAATACTGAACAAGAAAAAAAGCCTATGATATAAACTCATATCTATAAAAAATATTATTTTATTTTATACTCTGTTACAAAAAATATAATATTAGATCTGTACCTGAATACAATCTAGTTTTCTTTTAGATTATTCTGTTTTTAATCCTTCTGTACACGATCCTAAATTTAAAGTAAAAAAATTGGATTAAATTTCCAGAACATATGGTAGCTGTGTTCATATTTGAAGCTATGTCATCCTCCGACCATTTTCAACCTGGAATAATATATCATTGAAAACATAATATTAAAATTATAAAGAAAAAATATCAACACATAGTCTTAGAAATCCAAGTTTATTTATCCTATTTTCAAATTTAAAACATTTTTCTTTCCTTTTATCTTATTTAATTCAGAGAGATTTTAACTCCTTTTAATCTTTTAGAATATTTGGATAACGTAGCTAGAAACTTTGCAATAATCTGATCTATCATCTTGAAAACTGTACTTAACAACACATAAATAACGTAACCAAACAAGAGGAAAACGATATAAGAAAAAAATTACCTTCTTTTTGCCTTAAAGTTAGTTATCGTTTAGTTTTACAAACAATTTTTGAGTTTACTCTAAGTTTAACTAAATTAAAATCTATTTATGAAATTGATTACAAATACAGTTAGCTGCATTGTAAGTTTTTGGAAAAAAATTACAAAAACAAGAGCTCATTACAATAGTGAATATATTTTCTATTAGCTTCTAATTGACTCGTTCCATTCAGAGATTCCCGAAAAATACATAACTTCTTATTTTCCTTAATCTATATATTTAAGTTGCTAAACTAATTTTTGGGGGCTGTCCGTGAAAGAAAACTACTACATCAATTTACTTCATTTTGGTCTTAAACAAAAGATTTTAAATGTGTCAAATTAAGTTTTTATAACAGCAATTTCTATTAATTAGCGATAACTTAAAATTAAAAATTGCTGTCTGCGCATGCTCAGTGAGATGTTTAAGTCTGGCTTTAGATACTCACTAAGCACGAGGCCGCAGAGACACATTAATTTGTGTCTGCGCATGTTCAGTACCAAGTTTCAATCTGGCTTTAGATATTTAGCAAGCACGAGTCCGCATAAACACATTAATTTGTTTATTCCGAGGAATCACTCTACATTTTTATTTTTAACTAGCTGAAAACCCGTACTTCGCTACGGAGTACGTTCAAATTAAATACAACGGTCAATGTATGCAATTAATCCCAAAAAAAAATAAATAAATAAATATATATTTATAATAAATACAAGGATCAATGTATGCAATTGATGTAAAAAAAACAAAAAAATATATTTATAAAATAATCGTAAGGGATATTTTTATAGAAAAAATAATGTAGAAGAAAATATTCAATTTAAATCTAATAGAACATACTAAAGAATATAGTACAGTTAATGTAGTAGAGTTTGAGGAACTTATCCTTTACTGCATTTTAATATTTTTTTAATAATGTCCAATAGTCTTCCGCATTAGAAAGGGAAAACAAATATTTTTTTGTCTATTTCGTTATCATGCACGTGCCGATAAATTAATTTAAAGTATCAGAAAAACAAATCCCGTGATCAGCATTTAATAAATCAACTTCTAAAAATTAATCTTTAAAAATTCCCCAAAAATCAGAAAATGGAGGTAAAGATTCGAAAAAGATTTCATTTTAAAGGAATTTTTATGGTCTTTCACGTGACATTTATTTAGTACATTTATTTAATAGTACATTTATTTAATATCCAGCAGTCATATTTTGATGGGTACCAACTGGTCTTCTTTTTATTCGTATATCTCTACGGGTTTCATCGAAATCAATATTTTGTCTAGAAAGAGCCCGAGGTGAGCCTAGGAAGGGCGCGTTAAGCTGCTGCAGGAAGGTGCTCAGCTAAATTGAGCGCCCATAATAAAGTTGCCAGCAAGACTACGAAGATTTACAAAAGGCGAATGTGTCTCAAGTGTCTCCGCATTAGAAAAAAAATATCTCGCTGTGACTTACAAAGGGAATTTAAGCAATTAAAAATATTATCAAAGATTCCTCAAGAAAAAACTCACCAATAAAAAAAACAGAACATGGATGTTCCACATCTTAGCTTGCCTTGGAGGCACTGAAAGAAGAGGAATTATCTTGGGCCGTATTTATTTTTATTTATTTATTTATTTATTTTAAACCAATGCAGAGGCACTTGTGAAGACATTCTCCCATAATATACCGCGGTTTTGCTGGCCATTTTATTATGGGGGCACCCTATAGGCGGACCAGCATTACCCCCTATGAAGGGACGACACAAACGAAGGCATTTTAGTGGCTCGAAGCCGGGATTCGATCCAAGTACCATCAGCACCGAAAGCCAGAGCGCTGTACCACAAGGCCGCCACAGGCCTTGGGCCGTATATAGAACATACAATTCTACTTAATGTGTATAGTGTATATAACGATTTCTTTATTTCTTTCAAAAAATTTTCTTATAACGTTAAAAAAGGAAGCAACATAAACATAAAATTATTTAGATATTTGACCTATTTTGTGCACTTAATCCATCACTGTCGGGTTTGATAGATATGGTGGCATATCTTAAATTGCAATTATTTAATAACTATGCAATTTTTTCGTCAGATTTAATGACGCTGATCAGAAAATTTTCATCTAATTGTTACTCTATGTGGGCTTCATCTTTCAAAATAGTTGTTTGCAAATGTACATAGAGCAAAATAGTGGATATATGAGTAAATTTAAAGAGTATTTAAGGAGCGATTTTAAAACGAGAGTTGTTTTCTATCGGCTAAGATCCGTCTTATAAAGTCTGTGATCTTGTGATGTCCCATTACTAGCTATCACTGGCCGCATGTTGCACACGCCTGGTTATGAATACTACTGTTTACCTTTAAAAAAATTGTATTTGATTTATCCTATTCTGAAACAATATTACAATATTACCTTTTCTGAAACGGTATGACATTTTAATAGCATGTATTTGTGAAATATGTCAGAAACACAAGAGAGATAGTCAAGAAAATGAAATGAATAAGACAGACATAAATCTGCAGCATAGTTCAAATATTAAGAAAAAATAATTTTTTTATCCTTATTTTTCAAAAGAAATATTTTCTGGATTTCAGAACATCAAACAGATGCATTACTTGAATCACAATAAGGAAAATCAGACTGAATCTAGCCATTTATAAAAAAAAATACAATACATTATAGTTTCTATAATTTAAATTTCGAGAATTGTCTTATTTACAGATTGATGACTTTTCTAAAAATTTCTGGAAAACTGAAATTCCTTGTTCAGAAAATTTACTAAGAACTGCGCTTTATCCCGACTAAAAATTCCTTTACAGTGTGCCTTCCAAATCAGCATGAAAAATCAAAAAATACGCATAAATCTTTTGTACTTTTGATTTGATTTCAGTTTATACTGAAATCGTTGATTTGATTTCAGTTTATAAAATATGCAAAGATATCTCAATACTATTACAATAAAAGGTAATCTAAAAAGCAAATTTAAGGGGACACAGTACCCTGTCAAAATTTTTTTTTATTTTAAGTATTTCAATAAACATTGTAATTGTATTGCACTTTAGCAGTCATTTTAAAACACATTCTGAAAGGTAAAATTTATTTTAATAGTAAATTTAATTAAAATTTGAATTTTTTAATTTTTTTTTCAATTTTTAAAAATCCTTATAACTTTTTCAAATATTAATATTTTTGCTCCAATTTTTTATAGGTAATGTATTTATGTCTACTATATAAAAATTGGCATGGGTTTTTTAGATACTTTTAAAATTACATTTTATATAAATTTTTTTCTATCATTTGCAGTGAAAAACGATGAAAACTGGCACTTTGTTGTATATTTTTGAATATAAAAAGAGAAATAAGCATGTTATTGCATAATTCCATGCGAATTTTTATGCTATATATAATAGAAAACCTGTATAAAAAGTTTAATACTTGTGTCTTAAATACAAAAAAAGTTTTAGCACTTTTACTGCATGAATGTCAAGAAAAAACAAACATGGAGAAAAAGCCATTTAAAGTTTTCATTTCTTAAAAAAAGTCCCTTGAAATGAAATGATATACAAATTTTGTGGGTATTTATAATAGTCAATTAATATAATATATATATAAAACATTTTATCCATCCAACTTCAATATAAAATATTTTATGCAATTTTAAAAACATGTCAGTGAACTGTAGAAAATAGAGTCGACAACAACTGCTCTTGGTTTAAATTTTTTTCAAATTCAACAAATAAATCTTAATGTTAATTCCATGTGAAGTTTCATTAAGCGTATAATAAAGAATATGTATAAAAACTTTTATATCTCTATCTGAATTATTAAAAAAATTATAACGTTCTCAATATATGACAGTTAAGAAAAGATACCATTAAGAAAAATAAATCATGCTACTTGAGAAAGTCATACCTGAAATTTGTATAAAATTAATGTGGAACTAGATTTGATGTACAAAGTAATGCATATGTAAAGCATTTCAACCATGTTTTAACATAAAAAATTTCCTTTAGGGTTGTAAAAGTATGAAAATTTTAAAAAAAATAAGAAAAATCGATGTAATTTTTATTCATGAAACATACCATTTACTACCACATTTTCTGAGAAAATTTTAAAAACATACTTATTTTACTAAATTAAAATCCCCAGGTTTATAGGTAACAAATATAACGAATAGAAATATAGCGTAAAGTTCAAGCAAAAGCTTAAAAATATACACTTCAGGAAGAAAAAAAAAGCTGATTACAATTTTTGAACCGAAAATAAATAGCTACGTGCAGAACTACCATTACCATGTGTAAAAAATCCAAACAGTTACTTTTAACGGTTACTTCTTTCGCTCTGGTGAACAAAAAAAATAATTAATTATTAATTTGAGTTTTTAGGCTAGTGGAAAAAAATGCCACGCCCACTTTAAATGGTCACTTGTCCCTTTAATTTTCTCACAACCTTATAAAAATCTAAATAACTTTTAAAGTATTCAAGATACAGCTTTGAAATTTGGTGATCATATATAGAAAGGTGGGGACAATAATTTGAGTCAATAAAAAAAAAATCGATATTTTGACGATTTTTAGGGTACTGTGTCCCCTTAAACAGTCAACACCATGAGGACTACATGTTTTAAAATATTTCTTTTGGCTTTGAATAATTACTAAGTAATAATTTAAACATTCCACCATCTTTCCTAAATCCAAAATAAGATATTCCCATATTTCATGATCACTTTCATTTATTTTTTACCATGTTTTGATTAACTCGATTTCTTGTTTGTTTGTGTATGTGTGTTTGTCCGGTACAAATCTTGCAATCGATTTTTAACTAACTTCCCGACTAACAAAACATTTGAAACTTTTAGAATAACTCATAACACGAGGACAATTCATTATTTTAATACTTTAGGCCATCTTTAAGCAGAATTTATTTCTTTTTCAGTTAATTTTCTTTTGTATATTGGTGCCGCCATTTATCGGCCGGGACGGGAACGAAAAGTTAAACGCAAGTTAACTTCCATTTAACTTCATTTCCTTTCAAGTTGATCGGATAATTCATGAAGAAATTTTAAAAAGTATTTATTAAGGGGGCACAGGACCTTAAATCTTGACCAAATGACTATAAATATGGTCTAATTCTAACCACAAAAACTCAAATAATATTGAAAAAAGAAATTTTCTTTCTTTATATATATAAAGTACATATCTTTAAGTATCTCATATATAAAAGTGGAAATTATAAATCTATAAATAATTTTCAAATCAGCAGTTTAGAATTTTATATGATTAACTGGTGATTAAAAATGATAAAGCTCTGTGCGCATTGTAAAATTGAGATATATGTTTATAGAAAATAATTAAAGGTCAGAATACACTTGTAATATATTTACCTGTAATATAAAACCAAACAAATTGTAATAAATGTTATTTAAATTAAAAATTGAGCATAAAATTGGAAAACTTCAAAAATTATCACTAATATTTGCATAATTTTCCCACATAAAAAATGTTTTCCTGAATTGCACATTATCCTGGTTATAAAATGTAGAGTACCAAGAAATATACATATTTGTGTAGTTTTATCAGTTTCCTATTGATAGTTTAAAAGTAATGCTGCACACAAACTCAAAATTAGCAGTTAATCATATAAAATTCTAAACTACCAATTTGAAAATTATTTATAGATTTATAATTTCCATTTTTATGTATGATATATTTAAAGTATTTCATATGTATAAAGAAAGAAATTTTCTTTTTCTAATATTATTTGAGATCTTGTGGTTAGAATTAGACAATATTTGTAGTCATTTCGTAGAGCTTCAAGGTCATGTGCCCCCTTAATACATAGAATTGTCAAGTTTATATGATTCAACAGAAAATTTAAAAACATGGTATATAAAAAGTTCTTTTTATCTTGCAATTATTTAACCTTGAATAAAATTAGTATAATATGATATATTATTATTGTGTTTTCTCGCATATCCTTTTGTGTGTATTTCTTGATAACTCACACACATATTATGAAGTTTATTAAGCTAAATAACAGAACTATGTACAGTGGAATCTCTATCGACCGTTCCCCGAATCATTGTTTTCCATATGTGTCGTTTATTTCACTCAGTACAGACGATCACATTTCTTTGTTATATCCCGCATGTATCATTTTCCGAATTTATTGGTCGGTCACTTGAAAAACGATCGATCGAAATTACACTGTATAAAGCTATACAGATTTAATCGTGTTAGTTTATCTTGTACCATATATAGAGAATAGCTCACTTCTACCCAGACTTGGGTGTATATAATTTGAAGAAGCACACTAAATGATAGAATTTGCTTTTACAGCAATAAGCATACGTTCCACTTGTACGGAATATATATTAGCATTCAATAAAAATACATTTTGCAATACTCACAGCCTAGAGAGTCAAACGAGCAGTTCTGCTACGTAAACTTTGGGCCTGCTAAGCACAAGCGCCGGTTAACACCTGGAGCTGCTTACCTCGTAGCTCCCTCTCGATTATCTATCAACCTCAACAGCCTTTTAACTTAATCAAGCTGCTTGGTATTTATACCAAGCGCGTATGCCAAAATTAGCATATCTCAAGCAGCTTCTTTAATTCATTCACTCAAAAGTTCGATTCTTGTGAATCAAATCTTATGCATCCCTTACACATACAAATTGAGCAGTTAAAGCAAATTTTTATTACGAAACACATAGTTTGCACTGCATAAATTTCTTATATAAACACAAAGAACTGATGTTGTTACTCAAAAAGTCGAATCCTGAAGGTGCCAACACCCATTTATCAACAAATCGCTAAGACATTTCAGCTTTTAAACAATAATCCTCGATTCTTAAATTAATTGTGAAATTGTATTAAAAAATGTAGATTTTATAATTTGCATTTTTTTCTTTTAAATGCACATCAATAAAATTTAAATTCCATATAAAAACATTTCATTAAATATTTATTCAAGACAGTATCACTGCTAAACGCTTTCTCTGAAATTTGCATAAACACACAAATGTAAATATATATATATAGGAATCATCAGAATCCATCACGTAATATATTCGAAAAGTTTTCGAAGAAAAATGTCGAGAAATATCTTTTGTGTTTAATGTTTTCTAATAAAAATTCCATAAGCAAAAGTTTTAAAATAACACTGCCATAAATCTATCGAGTGCATCGTTTATTACGCCATTAGGAATTTTGGCAAGTTTCCATTTTTGTCCTCGTACACAAACGTTCCAATTTATTTTTCGTGCAATTATTTCCATAAAATTATATCCAATACGATGAAATGGCAAGCCTGAACTGTTCGCAACATTTATTTCGAAACAAACTTATCGGCGAAGTTTTTTCGAGCTTTAAGGAGAAGCAAAATATTATAGTTGTCCCATTTAAAATGCGCTTTTAAGTGATGTTCTCCGTATACGATTAAAGCGATTACACGAATTTAAACATCTTAATAAATCTTTAGAAAATTGTTTGGGAAACTATATTTAATTTAGGAATTATTTATAAACGAGTTATATCGAGCATAATGGTCATGAGTAGCAAGTATTTAAATTTAAGTTGAAAACTAAAAGTACATTTGAATTTAAGTACTTTTGATAAATGGCTTTCAAGCTTATGCAATTATACTGTCGGTTATCGGAGTCTAGATCTTAAAAAAATCGCTATATTTGTATTCGTTTTGAATGTTGAAATTTGGAAAATTTCCTTGTCTTATATCCATTGAATTAAAAATCTGGAACAGTAGTTCACGGTCGTAACAAAATGTGAAATATATGGAAATAAAAATTCAAAATATAGATTACACTTTTTCAGTAATTTAGTTACATCTATTTCAATAACTTTTGTCTATAAAGATTTTCGAAAATCTAATTTTCGGGATGGTTTCGGGAAAAAAATCATTTAATTAATTCATTCAAAAAAATCATTTAATTAATTCATTCAGAATGTAGCAATAAGCTTAAAAACTTTAAAACAATTTTAATAAGCGATTATTATAATTTATTATTATTACTAGCTGAAAACCGGTACTTCGCTACGGAGTACATTCAAATTAAATATAACTGTCAATGTATGCAATTAATGCAAAAAAAAGTATAAATATATTTATAATAAATACAATGATCAATGTATGCAATTGATGTAAAATAAATGAAAAAATATATTTATAAAAAAATCGTAACGGATATTTTTATAGACAAAATAATCTAGAAGAAAATATTTAAATTAAATCTAATAGAACATACTACAAAATAGTACAGTTAATACAGTACAGTTTGGGGAGCATATCTTTTACTGTATTTTAATATTTTTTTGGATAATGTCCAATCGTCTGCCGCATTACCAAGAAATTTTTCTTTGTCTATTTCGTTGTTATTCACGTGACGCAAAATTAAAAGAAAAGAAACCACGTGATCAGCATTTAATAAATTAAATTTTTAAAATAAATCTTTGAAAATTCACCAAAATTCAGAAAATGGAGGTAAAGATTCGAAAAAGATTTCATTTTAAACCCTCAGATTATTACCCTCAGATTATTATGTTAAATGAAAACTTAAAAAACGTTACTAAAACAGCTTAAAAATTTAATTTAAAAAAATCTAAGAAGAATTTTTCAAAAATCTCACCTAGTGCACCCTACACTACAAGAATAATCGCCATGCAAAATTTCATCCCTTTAGGTCCAGCGGTTTGGTCTGTGCGTTGTCTGTCAGTCAGTCAGTTAGTTATGGAACTGGTTTATATATATTGATTACTTTAAAGCAATGATTATTATTATAACTTATACAACTTTCTTATAGTGTACAATATTTTTGTATATCATTTCATGACGAATAGTAGATGGTTGGACATGTCATGTAAAAGAAGCTATTAGCCGGTTAAATAGTTTAACAAAGTTAGTTTGCATAGAGCTAGTTAAGAAAGAAGTAATATAAGCAAAATAAATGGAAATAGCATTAGATATCTAAATGCTAATATGGTATGCTTGAGTTGCAGTTTTTACAAGAAAAAGAATATGTCGTAACGCTTTCAACGCTTTCAATAACCTTATAAATACTGCTAGTAATCTACTCAACATTTTGTTAATAATTCATAGTTTTCATAGAGCCACTCAACGCAATTAGGGACAGTTCCCTCTTATTTCCTAATCTAATATATAAAAATGAATGTTTGTATCTCTGTAATTGTATAGAAATCCACAGTTTAGAAGCAACGATCGTGAAATTTTACATACAGGCGTTTTTAAAAACAGCCGAGGGTCTGAAGAACTTCAAAAATCGAAATTAATTACCGTGATTAATAAAAAACCAACAATTTGTAAGCTGTTACACTTTGTGGAATCACCCCTCTGAATATGGCGTCCACGTTAGGGTTAGCTGCCAAACAGCGAGCGAAAAGATAAAAATAAATAAAATCAAAAAGTTTCAAGTTATATATTAAACCAGAATAATAAATGAAAATAATAATCTTTCAAGTCAGATTTTATACTTTAAAATTTATACTTTAAGACATTTCGATTAACGAACGTCGTTTTCTTTCGCCGCGTTATTTTGTAAACAAACGCTCTCTGTTGCCATTTTCATTTCAGACATTTCTTATTGAAACGATGTAATGCGTAGTAAATGCGTTAAATATTTCTTATCTAAAATTTATATTTTAAAACATTTCAGTGAAATGAACATCGTCTTCAGATTATAAACAGACGTTATTTGTTGTTATTTTCATTTTAGAAATTTCTTATTAAAATGATGGAATTCTCCAATATATTTCCATAGTGGAGATTTAGACACATTACAGAATTTTAAAAAAAAACCTTTTGTGTAATTTATATATTTGTGTGTGTTTAATTATTTCAAGTGACTCTAAAGTGGGCGTGACATTTTTTCCACTAGCGTGAAAAATCAGAATAATATTGAATTATTTAATTTTTTTTGCTCATCAGACGACAGTAGCAGCGAGTGGCAGTAGTTACATTGAAGTTGGAATTTGAAACATTGTTTTGCTGTTTCCTAAAAGAAGCAATAATCCGTTTGGAATCCGTATTTTTTTCTTGCATTCTTTTTCGATTTATGTATTTTTGCTTTTCATATGCTTAATTTTCATACGCTTTTTAATTTTATCTGTATAACACTTAGATATACATTTGTGTATGTATATCTAAATGTTATATGTACTGCTATATATACATAGATATACATTTGTGTATGTATAACTTGATGTTATATATACTGCTATATATACATTTGTGTATGTTTAAGTATTATAATTAATAGATTTATAATTTTTCTTGCATTCTTTTTCTTATATATATTTATGCTTTACATATGCTTAGTTTTCATACGCTTTTTTTTGCTTTTTTCATATGCTATTTCATTTACGCATTATTCATCGGAAGTTCTGAAGCAGCATTATTTTCATATGCTTTTCATATTCTCTTTATAACATAATTTTGATTAACCCTTCAAAAAATAAAGGATGATAAAATTTAAATTTTAAATTATTTTATTTTAAATTTATACATTTGTGTATGTTTAATTATTGTAATTAATAGATTTATAATTTTTTTAGCATTTTTTTTATTTATATATTTATGCTTTACATATGCTTAGTTTTCATACCCTGTTTTTGCTTTTTTCATATGCTATTTCATTTAAGCATTATTCATCGGAAGTTCTGAAGCAGCGTTATTTTCATATGCTTTTTCATATTATCTTTTTAACATAATTTTGATCAACGCTTCAAAAATTAAGGATGATAAAATTAAAATTTTAAATTATTTTATTTTTAATTTATACATTTGTGTATGTTTAATTATCGTAATTAATAGATTTGTATTTTTTTCAGTGCCAGTAGTTACACAATCAGTTTTTCAGTGTCAGTAGTTACACAGTGCCAGTAGAATCTGAAACATTGTTTTGCTGTTTCCTAAAAGAAGCAATAGTCCGTTTGGAATCTTTATAGATTTGTATTTTTTTCTTGCATTTTTTTGATTTATGTATGTTTGCTTTTCATATGCTTTTAGTATTCATACTTTTCATATGCTTAATTTTCATATGCTTTTTAATTTTATCTGTATAACACTTAGATATACATTTGTGTATGTATAACTTGATGTTATATATACTGCTATATATACATTGAAAAAATAAAATGCCACCCAAAAAAAGGGCTAGATTTGGTGGGAAAAAAAATTCCCCAAGGAATAGAAGATTATCGGCCTATCAACAAGCTTCTCGGAATGTGGAAGCTGAAGAACACAGATTTCGTAGGCTGGAAGCTGATCGTATAGCTCATGCTGTTGCGATATCTCAAGAATCCCAGGAGGAAAGAAATGCAAGGCTGGAAGCTGCTCGAATAGCTCATGCTGTTGCGAGAGCTGAAGAATCTCAGGAAGAAAGAAATGCAAGGCTGGAAACTCAAAGAACAAGACAAGTTTCTGCAAGATCTACCAGTTTAGAATTACAAGGTGCAGCTTTTGTTTACAATCCAGTAAGTGCAGCGGCTATTTCAGAAAAGTTTGTCATTGGAAGGATGGAACATGCCTGCCCTCATTGTGGTGCTCTGAAGTGGAGGGGCGAAACTAAAGGCATGTGTTGCTGCAATGGAAAAGTAAGTCTGCCTGTACTTCAAACACCTCCAGAACCACTTAAGTCACTTATGGCCAATGAAACGGATGCATCTAAGCATTTTCTTCAGAACATTAGACTGTACAACTCTGCTTTTCAAATGACTTCATTTGGCTCAAGCAGCATTGTTGCTGAACGTGGATTTATGCCGACATTCAAAGTTCAAGGGCAGGTTTATCATAGAATTGGAGCCATGTTACCCCTAGAAAATGAGGAGCACCAATTTCTTCAAATATATTTTGTGGGAGATGAACGGAAACAGGCAGAGCATCGTTGCACCACCATTCCGGGAACACGTGAGGATATTATCTTGCAGTTACAGTCTTTTTTGGATAGGTATAATAATTATGTACGAAGTTTCAAAACTGCACTGGATCGTATGCCGACAGATGATTACAGGTTAGTCATTCGAGCTGACAGGACACCGGCTGGAGAGCACGAGCGACGTTTCAATGCCCCAGTTATAAATGAGGTGGCAGTTGTTATTAGGGGTAATGAATTTAATCAGAGGGACATAGTTTTGCAGAAAAAAGACAATCGCCTTCAACGTGTATGTGAAACACATAGATCATATGATGCCTTGTAATATCCACTTATCTTTTGGCAGGGAGAAGATGGATACCATTTTGAAATCAAGCAAGTTGATCCAACAACATTGATGCCTTCAGCTAAAAAAGTATCCGCTATGAATTTTTATTCTTATAGGTTGATGGTGCGAGAAAATGATTTCAACCTTATTTTGCGTTGTCGCCGACATTTCCTTCAATTTGTTGTAGACATGTTCGCAAAAATAGAAAGTGAACGACTTTTGTATGTCAAACTCAACCAGAAGAAGCTCCGTGCAGATGAGTACATCCATCTTCGAGATGCTATGAACAATGATGCTAATTCTACAGAAGTAGGTCAATTGGTTATTTTGCTCTTAACTTTCATTGGAAGTCCACGTCACATGCACGAATACACACAGGATGCTATGACGTATGTTAGGAATTATGGGCGACCTGGCCTCTTCATAACTGTAACTTGCAATCCCAGTTGGAATGAAATTCAGGCAGAACTGATGGAAGGCCAGAAACAATATGATCGGCATGATTTGACGGCTAGAGCATTTCACCAGAAGCTTATACAGTTCATGAATTCCATTAGAAAATTTCACATCTTCGGTCAAGTCCGTGCTTGGATGTACACTATTGAGTGGCAGAAGAGAGGTTTGCCTCATGCACATATTTTGGTGTGGCTCAAAAACAAGATTGTGTATAGTGACGTTGATAAAATTATATCAGCTGAAATTCCAGATCCTCAAGAAGATTCCATCCTCTTTGAAGTCATTGTGAAAAATATGATTCATGGACCTTGCGGAACAATCAATCCTACTTCTCCATGCATGAAAGAAAGCAAGTGTACAAAGAATTATCCAAGGAAACTCATTAAGGAAACTCAGACTGGAATGGATGGCTATCCCCTATACAGAAGGAGAAGTCCTGAAGATGGTGGAAGAGTTACGAAGATCAAGGTAAAAGTTGGAAATTCCTACAGAGAGTTTGAAATTGACAACAAGTGGGTTGTCCCTTACTGTCCTTTATTGTCAAGGTTATTTCAGGCACACATTAATGTTGAATACTGCAGCTCCGTCAAGTCCATTAAATACATCTGCAAATATGTCAATAAGGGTAGCGATCAAGCAGTTTTTTCTTTTCAGGAAGACGGATCTGTTATCAATGAGATTGAAAAGTACCAAATGGGCAGGTACATTAGCAGTAATGAAGCAGTTTGGAGAATTTTTAGTTTCCCAATTCATGAAAGGTTCCCTTCAGTTTTTCACCTCAATTTACACCTGGAAAATGGGCAGCGTGTCTATTTCACTGAAGAAAATTTAGAAGAGAGGATTATGCATCCACCAAAAACTACATTGACTGCTTTCTTCGAACTGTGTCAAAATGATGATTTTTCAAGGACCCTGCTATACTGTGAGTTGCCAAAATATTACACATGGAATGCTAATCAAAAAGTTTTTATGCGCAGAAAACAGGGAGTTGCAGTAGATGGTCATCCTGGTATCAGAGCAACAGAAAATCTTGGCCGTGTTTACACAGTACATCCAACAAATTTTGAATGCTTTTATCTCCGAATTTTGATTCACACCGTTACAGGTCCTACTTCCTTTGAAGACCTTAGGACTGTTCATGGGGAAATTTGTGATACTTTTCGTGATGCCTGCTTAAGGCGGGGTTTGTTGGAGGATGATGCACATTGGGATGCTACTATGTTTGAGGCTGCTGCGACTAAATCACCAAAAAACCTGAGGATTTTATTTGCAATCATAATCGTTAATTGTGGAGTTGCAGATCCCATGAAATTATGGAATGCATACAAAGAGAGTCTTTCTGAAGGCATACGTCTCCAAGCTCAAATGATGATTTCTGGTGAAAATGTTGAATTTACTCCTGCAATATTCAATCAAGCTCCCATCCTTATTGAAGACAAGGTTTTAGAAATGATAGGCAAAAGAATCCAAGACATAGGCCTTCCTACTCCAGAGAGAAATCCTAATACGCTCACTACAGAGATGACTAGAGAGACATCATACAGCATTGAAGAATTGAGAAGTTACATATCACAGAATGAACCGCTTTTGACCGATGATCAAAGAGCTGCTTACAATACCATCTTGGAAGAAGTACCAAAAAAAAGGGGAAGATTTTTTTTCTAGATGCACCAGGAGGAACAGGTAAGACATTTCTCATCAAGTTGTTACTTGCAAAAATTCGAGAAAATTCCAAAGTAGCTATTGCTGTGGCCTCTTCGGGAATTGCTGCAACTTTGCTCCCTGGGGGAAAAACAGCACATTCAGCTTTCAAGTTACCGCTTAATCTGGCCCGATCGGAAAATTTTATCTGCAATATACCTAAACGAACAGAAAAAGCTCAGGTTCTACAGGAAAGTCAAGTCATTGTATGGGATTAATGTACCATGTCCCACAAGAATGCTTTGCAGGCCCTCAATCAAACGCTTCAATTTTTGAGAGGCAATGATTTACTCATGGGGGAGTCACCGTTGTATTGGCTGGAGATTTCCGACAAACATTGACTGTCATTCCAAAAGGAACAATGGCGGATGAAATTAATGCATGCCTTAAATCATCACATCTTTGGAGGCATGTTCACACTTTAAGACTTACTACAAATATGAGAGTTCATCTTTATGGCAACACATTGGACGGTCAGTTTGCTGACCATTTGTTAAATATTGGAAATGGATTAATACAACTTCATCCAGTAACTGGTCTCTTCAAACTCGGAGAAACATTTTGTAATACAGTAGTGTCTGTTGATGAACTCAAAGCAAAAGTATTTCCAGATATTTAACATTTTACAGACCATAAGTGGCTTTGCGAACGTGCGATTCTTGCACCAAAAAATGATAGTGTAAACAACATCAACTTGAAGATTCAAGAAGAGTTGCCTGGAGAAGCTGTATCGTACAAATCGATAGATACCGTTGTTGAAGAAAATGAGGCTGTGCACTACCCTACTGAATTTTTAAACTCTTTAGAACCTCCCGGAATGCCACCGCATAATTTGGTACTGAAGACTGGATCACCAATTATGCTTCTCAGAAATTTAAATCCCCCAAGACTTGTCAACGGCACAAGATTAGTGGTTAAGCAGCTCCATCCTCATGTCATTGAAGCAAAAATTTTGACAGGCTGCGCCAAAGGTGAGGATGCTTTCATTCCACGCATACCCCTCATTCCATCAGATATGCCCTTTCAATTCAGGCGCCTACAATTTCCAGTTCGTTTAGCTTTTGCAATGTCCATCAATAAAGCCCAAGGACAATCTTTACATGTAGCTGGAGTCAACTTGGAATCACCTTGCTTTTCTCATGGACAGTTTTACGTTGTGTGCTCTAGAGTTGGATCTTCAAAAAATTTGTATGTATTTGCTCCAAATCAAGAAACGAGAAACATAGTCTATGAAGCTGCTTTGAGGTAATATGGGGATCAGTTTAACTGAACAGAGATTTATATGGAGTTTATTATGGAGAGAATGGTTCTATTATTGTTACAGAATCTTGCATTTATGGAGATATTTTTTTATGGAGACATTTATTATGGAGATTTTTATTATGCAGATATTTATTGCTACAGAATCTTGCATTTATGGTGCGTGGAGCCCTTAATTGCAGATTTCTATTAATTTTTTCGTTTGTCAGACCTAATTGCCTTAAGTTAATGAGTCTGCATAAATTCTACAAAATTAAACAAGGAAACATATCCCTACTGGGGAATCCTCGCCTTGCATATTTCGGAAAAGGAGGATAAGGCGCCTTTGCTGTACGCCTAGCGTGGTGTGGAAATCAGCAATTTATTAATTCAAAACCTCTTTTCTAAGAATTCTAGGTATTTTTTCTACCGTGACGAACTTCACGCAATCGTATGATGGGAGCGGGTCCCTAAACCGACCGGCTAGACGGTCGAAGCACGGCCAAGTAAATTTGACATTTTTACTTTTCAGATTTTAGTGCTACAATGATGAAAGGCTGAAATTCTGAGATGTGTATAATATTTCACATATATTTTTTCTATGTTATTTATACTGTGTTAATTTTTAAATTGATTTTGGTTAACAAACATTCTTAAAATCCGGGGCATCGCCGGGTACTTCAGCTAGTCTAATATGTTTTCCCCAGACAATTGGGAATAATACGCAAAGATCACCCTTTTTTGCTCAATTTTCGCTGTCTCTGCTTTATCGTACATTCTTCTGTAATCCCCCAAAAAGGGGTTGCCTGACGCTTGGCGAAAAGATTCTCCATTTATCCCCTTCTCCTCGTAGAACACGCAAAATAACCTTTTGCATTATAGCTTTGGCGGAATCTGCTGGCGACCCCTGGGTCACCAAGTTACAGATGTTTTTCGCTGCATGTCACGTGACTGGAACAGCTCAGGGAGCGAATTTCGAATGAGAATAACAGATCTCGTCTGGCCAGCGGTTGAAGAAAATGTTTTTCCGAACACAACTATCTTTGACTTACAGGGCGAAAGCGGTCCGAAGATTGGCGTATCTATCCCGGCCTCCTGACTCCCCATGGCTGAGATGATGATCTACAATGTAAACTCGTGTAAACGGACTTAAGCCACCGGCCCTAAGCCTTACCTATCTAATTTAATTTCAAAATAATAAATATGAAGTCTTCATTTAAAAATCCAATTGCTTCTGCCACCTTTTTTTGTCTTTCTCTTTCAGTGTAAGTCATCTTAAATGTTTTGAAATGCCACCACTGATGTCGGCAATCAACTTATATCTTTTGTACCACCACTATGATGATATCTTTTTTAATATGAGTGCTAAATATGACAGAATATTTATTACCTGTGTTTATTGATTGTTTATTCAAAGGAAAACTAGATTTAAGTAATTTTTTAACTATAAATTAAAAATCAGAAGTATAGAATACATAAATGTGTAATTTATTAGCATTTAATTATATTTTTATACATGAAAATTGTTGAAATGTTGCTAATAGTAACAATTTAATATACTCAGGAGAATGAAACTATTTACTTACAATTTTTTTCAGAGGATGTGAAAACTAAATTATTTTAATGAATATTAATAATATAATTCTAAATTTATATTCCTAATTCCAATAATATATTGAATACATTTATTTATAAATTTTATGGATAGTAAGTAATCCAACTATCACAAATGAGGTTTGGGTGAGGGTAATATATATATTTATGAGCAGGCAAAATAGTTTGATAAAGCTAATTAACGTAGAAATTAAGATTTTTCGAGCGAGATATTGGGAAATAAAGTATCAGTAATAATTAATAACAGAGAAATGCATAAATTAATTAAAAACTTAATTGTTATATATGGTTGGATTAATACTATGTTGTTTTCACTAAGAAAATACCTCTTATGTGTTTTCCGCTCTTTACATAGTTTTAAATTTTTATTATGAAAAATGTCTCCACTGATTATTTTACGCTTACATTTTTTTATCACTTCTTAATATTTATTTGTTTTAAAAGGGTTTTAAAAGTTTGAAATTATTCTGTAGACTGTAAACCTTAAAAAATACCCAATAAATATATGTGTATATATATATATATATATATATATATATATATATATATGAAATGACCCGAATGGTCATCTCCTGAAAATACTATGATCGAGGCCGAAACAAATAGATTCCAAATCATAACGACTAACTGAAGTTTATTGCGACATATCTTAATCACTCGAAGCCAGCCTCGAGTCTGAGTAGCGCGCGAATCTGATAATTAGGTCAAAGAGAGGTTGCCAGAATTGGCGGAGAAAGTTAGTATATGGAAAGGTGAACCATCTCGCCAAGGCATCGGAAAGATTGCCAGATGACAAAGAAAGCTCAGAAAGGGTGATTAAAGGTTATTAATATATAAATAAATATATATATATATATATATATATATATATGAAATGAACCGAATGGTCACCTCCTGAAGTAAGCTCACACATCGTAGCCGGAAACAATACGATTCGAATTCAAGAACAAAGAAGTTTATTCCAGAAATAACATGACCTTAAACGACATCCAGCTGTCATCTGGCGAGCGTATAATTACCTGTAAACGGGTTGCCGGAAATTGGCGAGGAAGGTTAGTATTGTAAAGGACGGAAAGGACGGAAAGGTTACCATAGAGAGAGAGAAATCGGATTACCGGCGATTAAAGATTAGAGGTGGTTAAATTTTTTTACTTACACACACACACACATATATACATATATATATATATATATATATATATATATATATATATATATATATATATATCAGGACAAACAGGATATATAACGCACTAGGCTCTAATACCATTCACATTCATTCTATCATATTTCTTTTGCAATCGTAATAAAAGTTAAGCGTAGTTGCAAGTCATTCTGTGTGTTTTTATTCTTCTTAAACATGTTTCACCTGTCCATTATCAGTAGCGCAAAAAATATCTAACTTGACCACTTCCACTTCATTTTCCCATACGATATTAATTACTTGCTTATAATTATTTCGACGGTCTACCCTTTTCGGAGATTATACCGACGACATACAGGTAATTTTACGAAATTTATTTTATTCCTATACTCCCACTACCCCAAGGACTCCACTACAAAATTTACAGAAGAATGTCATGAAGTGAATTATAGAGGACAATATTGCTTTAATGTATGCATGCACATTTATGAATGAGATGGATTTGTAAGCTTTCAGGGATGTTATCCCTTAATAAGCCCCTGCGTAATCTTTGTATTTGTGTGTGATTAAATAATCTTTGTGACATCAGTATTTATTTACATAATGAAATTTCACGTTCCAACTGAAGGATTGCTATTATAAGCACCATGGTGTTGTACAAATTACATATACTTATATGTTCATAGAAATATATAAATTTATACAGGGGGTGGCAGAATGGACCCCCTGGTTTCAAAGGGTAATGAAAAAAGAACGAAACAACTTACAGAACAAAAGCTTTATATTTTTGAAAAGTACTAACAGTTTAGATTTTTTACACTAGGTTTTGTAAATAACATCACTCATTGATGTTATATAAGGGCACCCATTATTTGAGATATAGTGTCAATGCCGTTCTCTAAATTTTACCATCACTCTGTCAACCATCGCTGGGGGAGTGGTGGAAACTTCTTTGAAAATACCAAACTCACGGACTTCTCGTATATTTTCAAGTGTTCTACTGTTTTAATTGATTTTCTTGAAAATGCAGACATACTTGCTCACACGTTTGAAACACATTGCAGGACTGTTTTCCGATCAGGAGAGGCTTCAGTAACATAGCGTGTCCTTTGTATCGGGGCTACAGAATCGTTGTTTCTAAAGAACGCCAAGGTAGCGAAACCGTGATGTTCACCGGACCAACTCATGGTGTCTGCTGACAACTAAAAAATGCCCTAAGACTTCCATTCTGCTGCACCATGTAATAAAGTTTTATTAAATTTATCTTCAGTATGACACGAGACATCATTAAGAATTTTATTGTATACGCCGAGCATCCCTAGAGATAGGATGGAAAATAAATCTTGATTATGAATTTTAATAAAATTTACGAAATATGTTTCAGAGAGTCTCAATTACTCATATATTTATAACTCGCATGTGTTATTTTCATTCCAATGATTTCTCATAAAATATATTTTAACATGGATACAAATAAATTTCTTTAATTTGCGTCTCAGTCCTCATGTTTTTAATAAATAAATATGTTTCTAAATATAAGTAAAGAATTCTTAAAATCTTTTAATATCCTTTCATCTTAATAAACTACAGTATTGTTCCCTTCATATATACTGTTCATATTACATAGCATTAGAACAAGTATTGCGTCTCTGGTATTTGGAGCGGATGTATTAGTTAAAAATGGACGTCTTTAAAAGTGATAGAAACAAGAAGAGTTTAGAAATAGAAATTCTACTTAAAGTGTTAAAAAATTCTATTTAATATACACTCCTCAAACCAGAGAATCACTGAACTGTGTTGCATCAGACGCTATGCTACGTTCGGAAACTTAGAATGTCAAAAATTTCAACCTAGAGGCATTAAAAATATAGAAGAAAATGGAAAAAAAAAGTTGCTGGAAAAAGAAAAAAAAGTTACTGGAAAAAGGGATGTAAACAGAATATGAAATTGAAACATGTCTGTAAAAAAAATATATCTTTAGATAAAAATTTATACTTCAGAACTGCATGAACATATTTTGAAAAGTAAAAGTGAGCGAAAGGAAATCTTTAAAATGTTTTGAGTAAAATTTTAATCTTTTGTAAATAATTTTTGGTCGTTAGTAAAGCATGTAGATTTAAATGTCAAAATGAGATGTCATAATGTTATGGATATTTTATGTTTTATTGTATATGATTACCATTAATTTATTCTAATTTTGAGAACGCCGCTCAAAGATGACAACTGTATTTTCCGTATTCTGAATAAAGCAGTGAGCTTTATTCATTATCTGTGAGTCCCTTCCTATAACCAATATACCATTTATGAAAATTTTTATAACCATCAGGGTTAGTAAATTCTTAATTTGTGTTCTGTACCTGAAGGAGTAACATTTGAAAAACCCTCTTATTCGCGTAATCACGTATACTTGTCCTACAGATCTTTTGCGATTAGTTTGAAAACACTGGTTTGGAATGCAATACAATATATCGGTTTGACTGTAATTCCGCTTCTATTGGTGTAGTGAAAACATAATATGGACCAAGGGATCGATTATCTTGATTTAAAGTTAAAATAATGGTGACTAATTATAGGCAGCTCTTTTTTATGATTTTGCGCATTAAATTATGTACAACATCTTTAAAAAATTTAAATCACATGTCAGAAAAATCTTCACATTATTGTTAAGTAATTTGGGCTTTTCTAAAAACATTGCATAAGAGATATATCTACTGCAAGATCCGTGTAATGAAAGTAAAGCATTTCCATAAAAGACATACGAGACACAACACAGATTTTCAGTCTGCTCTGGAATATCACCCTCCCGTTTAAAAAAATTTCCACTCAGGGTCTTGGATGGAAATTCTCGGCTACTTTTCTTGCAGACGTTTCTTACCCTTTATCTCCCCATTTTATTTCTCACATGCAGTTAAAGAATTCGGTCCTAAATTTGCATAAAACTTTCTTCTTTATGTATATTTCTACCCTCGACCTTGTGCGATTACTAGTATGACTTTGAAAGACATTTGCATATGCTGTGACAGCAAATGAACCAATGGCAAAAACTAAATGGTAAGTTAAAATATAAGGCAATGGTTCTCAAAATATTTGATATCGAATCTGCTTGATCACACAAATTCCTACCAGTTAAGAGAACCCAGTATAACTAGATATTCAGCATTATTTTTCGGGATTATAAAAGTTAAACACCCCAAAATACATTGATAAATTTAAATTCATGTTCCAGTAAGGTTTTTTTTACTTCTGCTGGCAAGTAATTAAAAAAAGGATAAAAAGTACAAAAAAAAGGTAAAAAGTACAAGAAAGCTAACAGCAACAAGGTGAAGAAAACGATGTGAAAAGAGGGCGTGTTTATTGCTCAATGATCTTCCCGAGTATAATCGCCCACAGAGATCCCGAGCCGACAGGTCTGGAAGAGGGAAATGTCCAAAACTTGGGGTTTATCGCAAATAGTGCAGAAAGGACTCTCTAGAATTTTCAACCGGCTTAAGTGTTTATCTAAGCAGTCATGACCGGTTAAAAGCCGAATCATGGCTTCCGAATCCTTCCTTGGAAAATATGAAATAGATGCACTGTTGAAACCCTTACTTATTAGACTTTCTATCTATTAATTCTTGATAAAACAGGTCATTCAATTTCTTCCAGGAAAATATCCTTAAAGATTTATATGCGATCGGTCTACTTAAGTTTTACATAGCTGAATCCCGTTGTTGGCGACTTCATTTCTTGGGATTCCGCATGTATCAGTAGGTAACACGAGACCAATTATGACCGTTTCCTTCAGGGTAAAGTTATTCCCTGAAAAGACCTCTACGGACAACTCAACACCACTAGTAAGGACTTGAACCTGACAAAATTAAAGTAACAATACCCTTTGTTTTCTATCTATTAATTCCCGATAAAACAGGTCCTTCAATTTCTTCCGGGAAAATATCCTTATAGAATTAAATGCGATTGGTCTACAGGAGTTCTACATAACTGAAGAACCTCTCTTTGCATTCCATCGACGACATCATTTCTTAGGATTTCGCATGTATCAATAGGTAACACGAGACAGATCTGATTATCCTTCCCAATTATGACCGTTTCCTTCAGGGTAAATTTATCCCCTGAACAGACCTTTACGGACAACTCCCCACCACTACTAAGACTGATAAAATTATAGCAACAACACCCTTTGTTTTATGAAACAAATCCAGGGACTCAACGACAGAACTGCTACCAAATATACGAATTAAGAGCATTTGGCATCCATTACATTACTGAATAGATTGTGATTACCAATGATACTAAAATTTTTTACCAAAAGTAACAAAGTATTTCAATAAATGGAATGCCATTCATACGTCAGGTAAAACTGAGAAAAATATATATATTAAATTTAATAAGTATTTTTATTAATTGTTGCTTTCTATGTAATCTATATCTATAAAACAGTTCAGTAATTGACTGACTGACAGATAACACACACACCAAACCGCTTGACCTAAAGGGCTGAAATTTTGCATGGCGATTCTTCTTATAGTGTAGGGGTGCACTAAGAAAGATTTGTGAAAAATTCTTCTTAGAATTTTTTTAAATTGAGTTTTTTAGCTGTTTTTGTAACTTTTTTAAAGTTTGCATTTAAAATAATAATTTGAGGGCTATAAAATTTATATCACAAAAAAGATCATAAATATTCTTTTAAAATGAAATCTCTTTCGAAACTTTACCACCATTTTCTGGTTTTTGGTGAATTTTTAAATATTAATTTTTAGAATTTAATTTAATAAATTCTGATCACATGGTTCCTTTTCTTTTTGTGGTACTTTGAACTAATTTTGTTTCACGTGCATAACAACGAAATAAATTGACAAAAAAAAATTATTTTTTTTCTTTCTAATGTGGCAGACGATTGGCCATTATTCAAAAAAATTTTTAAATACAATAAAGGAAATTTTTCTCAAACTGTACTATATTATTTAGTATGATCTATTAGATTTAATTTGAAAATTTTTTTGTACATTATTTTATCAATGAAAATATCTGTTATGATTATATATATATATATATATATATATATATATATATATATATATATATATATATATATATATATATATATATATATATATATATATATATATATATATATTTGGCATTAATTGCACACATTGACCGTTGTATTTAGTTTGAATGTACTCCGTTCGAAGCACGGGTATTCAGTTAGTTGTACATGAAAATAAATAAACAAAAAAGTCCACTTACCACTGATGACGCATATTCCATTATAGTTTTCATATTTTCTTTTTCCAAATTTTCTTGGCTACATTACATGAATGAATTTAAAATCCTAATAAAAATTTTCCATAATTATCTTGATTGAAATGTATGTTAAATATAGCCAGCACTAGAAAAAAAATCCTAATAGAAGTTTTAAAATGCTGTGGATCATCATTAATTCCTTGATATTCGCAGCACAGAAAAATAGAATAAAATATAATTGAAATTTAATTTGAACAAAAAAAATCTTATTCATAGTAATTTTAATGTAAAAGTATAATTACTTACCTCTGATTAAGTGCATTCTGTTTTAATTCGTTCAATTTATTAATTTTCTTGGTAATACTGTATTAATTAATTTCAATTTAAAACTCTAAGAAAAATATTTTCATAATTATCTTTAATAAATTATACCTATAATTACTTTGATATTTTGTATCGGGTATTTTATTTAAAAAATTATTTTTAAACGGCTTAAAACAGATATTTTTTTGTTTCTTCGAAGAGTGAATTGTAAAACTCTTAGTCTTAGAATTTATTTATGTCATTTTTATGTTCACATTTAAATTTTGTTTGGTTAAACACAATTTTTTAATGCTTTTAAGGAACAAACACATTTAAAGAACTATCTTAAAAGAGATGGAAAGTCGTTTTTGTCCTTATACTCTTCTCTGAATCATTTATGTATCTTCTATTATTTTGTGTACTGTCTGCAGGAATGTTGTTCCGGATATTGCGAAAGATGCCCTATGTATTATACTCTTTAAAAATACGCCAATCACGATCACTCATGTGAGTGTAATTTATCTATTTTCGTAAAAAAAGTGATCATTTTAATTAAGGGGACAGTGGACCTTCAAACCTAACATTTTTTGTTTTGAATGGATTTGATTGAAATTTGAATATGTGATTAGTACCATAGATATGTAAATGTGGTTGAAATTTAAAGATGAAATATTAATAATTTAGGAATTATGAATTATTAATTATATCAAAAATTGGTCTAATTAAAATTGTTCCATGATTTCTTTTGCATATAATATGGTAATTTTTATTTACAGGATACCTTATAGAACTGACAATGAAACTTATGGCTTATTTTAAGCATTCATTTAAAATATAAAGAGGAAAAAATAATAATAGTCAAAACACCCTTTTTATTACGCAAAATATCTATGAATCATCTTTTCAAGTACAAAATTTAGAAATTCTGAGCTACGAAGCATAATTTTTTTCAATAAGATTTATTTGATATGCAGTTAAGTATATAAAACTTAAATTTCAAAGCAATACGATAATTAGAAATGTGCCTGTGGTAGTTTGAATATTCGAATGACATGAAAATTTTTATTTTGAGAAAAACACATTTAAAGTTATTGCTATTAGTAACCACATAATATCTAAATTAAATACAAATTCCTATAAATAGGAATGTAATCACAGAAATTAAATTTTCTTTTTGCAACACATTCCTACGCGTCCGTAGTTTCACAATTCAATAAAATAAAAAAATTCAATTTTTTGACAAATTTCACAATTTTGAAAGTCCTCTGTCCCCTAAATACTTTGGAAATTTGAAAGAATCTTGATTATGTGGATTGCATTTGGCACACAGTTTACCTCGTATGTGTAGTTTTAAATGCCCTCTCTCGTATAAAGCCAATATGGCAGACCAAGTCCATATTGGCTTTTCGGGTTGAGGAATATGGCTCCGGTATACAACAGCACCAGAAGGATCGGAGTCCGTCTTAGCACCTCAATTTTTGACCGAGCGACCCCAGGCGGGACTTCTGGGGGGTTCGTACCGTCTCTCATCCTCTCGAACCTCATACAGGGACTTCTGATCTACGAATTTAACGTGCCTCTACCCAGCCTAGACACGAAGTTATTTATTGGCTCTTGTCGGGATTCAAACAGAGCACCCTCAGTGCCGACGCGTTACCACTAGGCTACAACAGGCCCTTACCTCTTATAAAACCCACTTAACTCTTCGGGAAAAGGGGTTTTCATGACAAGGAAAAATATTAATTAATAACAGGAAAATAGGCTCAATAATGCAGAACTAAAGTTACCGAGCTTAAATTTGGAATGATGCTTCCTGGTTACATGGATCTTATATGATCGAGATAAACGTATAAACAAAAGTATAAAAACGACTTTTAATGACAGAACAATGCGGTCTTAAGTTTAATATCATCTATTGAGCTTTGATTTTTTATTTTTATTATATTGTCTGAAACAGATGATTGAAAAGCATAAATATTGCAATAACACAAAATAATCAGAGCCAATATAACATAAAGAAATGAAGTTCAAAAATATATCATCGTGTATTTTGGGTTTTTTTTAAATCTTTAGTATATTTACGTATTTTTCAGTTTATGTTCTAACATTGTTTCTGAATTTTTGCGATAGGCTTTTTTTACTTCGGGATAAAATATTTTGATTTCTAATTCAAGAATGCTTTTTTTTTAAAAAATTGCATTAGTCTCAAAGCAAATGAAATTTTTTTGTTCGCAATATCGGAGTATAATATATTCATTTCTTATTAATTATTTTAATGGGCAGAAAATTTTCACCCTTTGTAATTTTTATAATTTGCATTGCAGGAAATACTAATATTTATGATAAAGACTGTTGATGAATTAATAATTTTTCCCGTGAGGTTGAAAAAATTAAGAAAATCCAATTAGAACTAGTTCTTTGCTTTTATATAATGACGTATTTGGACATAAACTATTCAAAAATATATTTATCAAATGTAAATATTTAATGTCTTCATTTAAAGCCAAAATGTTCATTTATATAAATTTCTAGAATGAATTACCTGATTTGTCACGAATCTAAAATTAATATGTAGGTTGTTTAGCTTTCAGGGATTTTCATCAATATAAGTAGATTATATTAACTATTATAATTCATATAGTTAAATTAGTTTTTCACTTTTTGATGCGTTTATCCGATCAACCAAACATTCCCTCTCATAATGCTATTAGATGCGGAATTTTAGAAATATTTATAGAGTTCGTGATAAAATTAAATTTCTATAACTGTAAGATTCTGTAAATGAGACATAATAGTTAGTAATTCAAAAGTATATTACAGTGCTCCAAAGCTTGAGAAAATAACATTAAAAGCTTATAACCCGCTATATTCTCTTTCAACAAAAGCCTTATTTACGACTAGCCGGGCTTCGCCTAGCTACGCTCAAGCCATCCGTGTAACATATTTATGTACTTCGGGCCCCACAAAAGAAAAAAAAAATCCTACAAATGTATTAAATTCAAGTGAATAAATTCCTTTCAAATTTCATTCCCGTCGCTGCCGACAGATGGCAGCACCACTGCACCAGATGATTTGGTTTCTCAGCAGTGAGTGATTTTAGAATGAAAATATCTCTAAAACTATTGAATTAACAGAATAAGTGTACGCAGAAAAAATTATCAGTTTTCGAAGCTCTTTCCAAATATGTAACATTTATGTACTTTCATGAGAAAAAAAATTACACCGTTTCCTGTATATTTGTAGGCCATTTTTTTTTCGAAGATCGGTGCCCGCCCGGATGAGTTACGGTCACGTGATCTCTCGACTTCCACTTGTCTCTTTATGAGTATAGATAAGAAAACACGTTGTCGTTGTTGTTTATGCCCCTAGACCGACAGCAATATCAGATCATGTCCCGAAAGCTATGGGCGATGAAGGTGCGGCTCCTGTTTTGACTGGTACCAAAAGGGTCGGAGTCCGTCTTGGCCAGAGGTTCAGGCCCGTAATTTTAAACCGACTCAAGTGACGAGACCAGAACACTTGACCCCGCACCTCCAGAGGTGATTTTGAGAACTTAGAGGACATTGCAGCCATGTCAGATTTTACGTGCTGCTGGCCGTCATTAGTGTACACGGCAGTGGATTTGACAGCGACGAGCATCGAACCTGTGACTTTCAGATCATTAGCCCGCTGCTCTTGCCAACTGGGCCACTGCGCCCTAATTAGTTTTTATTTTTATGTTTTTTTGCATTGAAAACATGAAATAAAAGCAAGAAAAACTAATGCGGAAGAAAATCAAAATGTCATTAGTATATAATAGTGTAAAAAATTATGTTATTATAAAAGTTTGAAGCATACACAAATAAACTTTAATATTATTCACAATATACATTTCATGAAATGATACGAACAGCATAAGAAATTTTGTGGGAATTCTGTGCGTTCAGATGAAATATTTTCTTATATATTCTCTCCATCATAATTAGAGGTATCGTGACATAGCTGTAATTTCTGACATTTTATGACCCGTATACTTGCTTTTACGCCTATATGTCCTTGCTTATCCCCTATATGTGGACATCTTTTCTTACTAGTCTATTATGGATTGTATTCTCGATTTTTTAGGATTTGTTACTTATGATATGGGGTACGGAAATTTCGCATAAAAGTATCGGAATTTCGCCAAAAAAATTTACAATATATAAAATTTCTCATTTATTCGCAAAAAATTTTTCTAAAAATACAGATATAGATCCAAAAATTTCTTATTGATTAAAAAAAAAATTACGATTTTACTTACTAGGTTAGGTTAGTATCAAAATTCTTAGTTAAAAGCTAACATTATAGTGGTCTCCACATTCTGTTCCTTAAGTCTTTAGGAATAACTAATAAGCAAATTTCGAGAGTGAGATCTGTCAAAGACCGTGGAAGGTCTTAGATAAGCAATTATGCTAATGAATTATTACTATTATTACATAATTTCACATAAAAGCCGTTTATCACCGAGTTTTCGTCGAAAGTAGTAAAAAAATAATTTTTACATTTATTCGCTCATATCGGCAAATTTCGCATTTATTCGCATCTATTTCGTAAATATGAAAATTGCGTATCCCTGCTTATGATATAACATAAATATTTAGGGTTAAATCTCACAAAAAAAAATGGTTCTTTACTCAATAGTTATTGCCAGTGCATAAATATCATTGGAAATCAAATTCAAAATAAAAGATGCTTTAAGACCAAGGTCAAAAGGAGGGGAGTGTTATATGAGGCGGTGAAAGGCAAATTGGTGTAAGTCAGTAAGTCAAGTGGTGTAAGTCAAAAGAGTTTAACTGCAAAAACTACAAAAAATTCCACCATAAATTGAACAAATTATAATTCATAACAATTATTACAATATTGCAAATAATAACTATTTACAATTCCACTATTAATTGAACATGGAGATTACATATTTGCCTCCAAATGAAAAAAGTTGAAAAAGTGACTTACACCACTTTGCCTTTCAACGCCTCATATAATTCCTGAATTTCATTTATTTTGCGAAGTCGCTATGCAGTCAATCGTGGTGCCTGATATCATACAACACGTAAGTGTTTTCGTACTGACAATATAGTTAACAAAGAACTGGGTACGCATTTGGTAGAAGGGAAAGATCCAATTATGCACAATTTTTTTAATTTCAGTTTTTTTTTAAATAGATGAAATTCTCTCTATCAGTACCCATGTCCATGTAAAACATTTACAAGCCACGTAGCTGCTTCACATTTGTTTTCCAGCGGCATGTAAACACGGTTCAAAAAGTAGTACTAAAGTTATAAAGGAAATAAATTTACACATCACCCAATTTCTGTACTATGTTTCAGAAACTAAGGAACGAGGTTAATCTTCTCTCAAAGTTATGAGTTCTTGGAAAAACTTGTCAATAGTCTTACGATATATGAGGCAGTGAAAGACAAAGTGGTGTAAGTCACATTTTCGACTTTTTTTATTTGAGGGCAAAATTGTAATCTCCATGTTCAATTTATAGTGTAATTACAAATAATTATTAGTTGCAATATTATAATAATTTTTATGAATTATAATTTGTTCAATTTATAGTGGAATTTTTTCTATGTAGTTTTTGCAGTAAAACGCTTTGGACTTACACCACTTGACTGACTGACTTACACCACTTTGACGTTCACCGCCTCATATATGCATAATACACTGCTGGCCATTGTAAATGCAACACCCTGAAGGAAAAATGCAAATAACATGAAATTTACAACATGTATTAGCGGAGGTGAGATATGCAAATGATTAGAATTTCAGCGCAGACGCACATCACGCGCGCCTGGGGCGCCACTTCAAAGCGCTATTTAAGGCTTGGAGATTTCGACGATTTCAAGTTCGGCAATTGTGTTTTTCTTGTGGTTTTAAAAAAAAACGATCAATTATGCCTCGTCGAAAACAGCGATCATCTTTTGATCAAGTATCCGAGTTCGACAGAGGAAGGATAGTCGCCTACCGAGATTATGAATTATCTTTCAGGGAAATCGGTAGTCGTGTTGGACGAAACCAAACAACTGTAATGCGGATATGTGATCGTTGGATGCAGGAGGGTACGACTGACCGGCGTGTTCGATCGCATCCATCTCAGCTCACCACTTCACGTGATGATAGGCAAATTGTGCGCATGGCAGTCATGGATCGCTCAGTCACATCACTAACCATAGCACAGCACATGCAGTCTGTAACGGCTCATCCAGTGTCTGCGCGTACCATTCGACGCCGTTTAAAGCAGAGTGGTCTGTCCGCGTCCATTGCTTTGACGTCCATTGCTTTGTCTACCCTTGACGCAGAACCACAGACGTCTCCGCCGCCAATGGTGCGATGACAGAAGGATGTGGACGGCAGAATGGAATGAAATTGTCTTTACTGACGAGTCACGTTTCTGTCTACAACACCACGATGGTCGCATTCGAGTCTGGAGACACCGTGAAGACAGGATGCTGAACAGCTGCGTTATGCACCGCCACACTGGTCCTGCATCGGGTATTATGGTATGGGGCGGTACTGGATATCACTCTCGCACACCTCTAGTACGCATTGCCTGTACTTTAACACTAGAACCGCGGAGCGGGTCAATTTGACCCAAAACGATGTTTAATTATCACCACGCAAAAAGTATCGATTGAAAAAACAATTCCTTTTATGACTTTTAATATTTTAAGGTGAACAACAATTTACCAAATTTAAAAATTCGTAACATAAATAATTTTCTTATTATTAACACTTATACCTAGAACCGCGGAGCGGGTCAATTTGACCCGTAAGAAATGTTAATGCACAAATAACGAAAAACAGATGCAATTTCTCGAACTGTAACTGTAAAATACTTCTATCCCACCCTAGAATTCCTTAAATGGACTGTACCAGAAGGGGGAATAGTGAAGGTTTTTCAGTCAAGGTCATTATATTAGGTTTGAAACACGAACTACGTTCGAATGCAGTGAAAAATTACTGCGAATATTTAGAAGACTTTTTGAAGTTGCTTTTAATTTGTAATTAGTATATGTATAAAAACTATGTCACGACGCCGTAATCTTGCTGTTCAGGAAGCTTTAGAATATTTAAAACAAGTATCTGAAAAGGATTCAGAAGGTTCGGAAAAAGAAGGTTTCTCAAGATTAGATTTTGAGTAGATTCGATGATGAATACCTGTCTGCTAATGAATAAAATTTGGATGAAGAAAATTAAAGTGAAGATGACTCTGGCAATGCTCTAACAATCCCTGGTTCTTCTAATCGCAATACTGATGATAATTTATCTGATAAAAAATAAAAATCAAACATTCCAAGGAAAGATACACACACGCAAAGAAATTTGAAAAAGAAATCGACAATAACATTCAAAGTTGGAAATAATGAAGATGGCAAAGATGGGACAATTTGGAATGTCGCTCAATTAGGAACAAACGATAGAGGAAGAAAATCAAAGTGCAATATTTTGAAAGAAGTAGGGGGGCCCAACACCACATGCTAAACGCAATGTTATCGACAACAGTCCTTCAAGTGCTTGAAGACTTTTTATAGATGAATGGATATTGAAACACATAAAGAAATGTACTGAATATGAAGCTCATTGGCAGATTCAGGAAGGAGAATGGAATATAACATTAGAAGAAATAGATGCTTTTATATAAATTTTATATGCACGTTGTATATATTGTGCAAAAGGACATGAACTGGATAGCTTGTGGTCAAAGAACTGAGGACCACCATTTTTCCAAAATTCAATGTCAAGAGACCAATTTCATGAAATAACGGGATTTTTACGCTTCTACATAAAATCAAAAAGATCAAAGCGTCTAGAGACAGACAAATTTGCCCTTATTTCGGATATCTGGAATCGTTTCAGGGAAAATTGAAAGACTAACTATACACCAGGTCCTAATGTAACTGTAGATGAACAGTTATTTCCTACAAAAGCTAGGTGTAGGTTTATCCAATACATGCCAAACAAACCAGATAAGTGTGGAATCAAGTTCTGGTTGGCTACAGATTTGACTCAAAATATCTGATAAATGGATTCCCGTATTTTGGAAAAGATAACCAAAGTCCATCCAACGTTTCTCTTTCTAAACATGCAGTGCTGCAATTAATAAGTCTATGTGAGAACAAAGGTAGAAATGTCACTACGAACAACTTTTTCACGACACTGAAGCTTGCAGAGGCATTGAAATCCAAAAACACTAGCCTTGTAGGAACTGTAAAACGCTCAAGAAGAGAAATACTAGTCTCTGTAAAAATGTTAAAATCCACATTGTATTCGACTACGGTACTAACCTATAAAGACATGAGTCTACCTGTTAATCAAGGTAAAAAAGATAAAAACGTTTTGTTGCTAAGTAGTCTCCATCCAAACGTAGAAATTGCAGATAACCCCAAAAAACTACCTGATACAATCGCTTTCTACAACGCAACTAAATACGGTGTGGACGTGATTGAACAAATGGCAAGGAAATATACAGTCAAATCTGCTTCACATAGGTTGCCGGTGCAGGATTTTTGTAATATTTTGGACCTTGCTGCAATCAATGCCTGGGTTTTATATAAAGCTGTAACTGGAAAATCTATTAGTAGACGGCAATTCATTCAAGACTTGGTTGAAGAATTGCGAGAAAAGTTTGTTCTCTTCCGACATAAAAAGATGGCAAAAAGAGCAGTTGAAGCAACCAATGAAAACGACGGACAACCAAAAATTAAGCGTAAACGAGTCCGATGCCACATTTTGAAATGTGAAAATAAAAGTCTAGATATCTGTTCAAAATGTAAAGCACCCATCTGTGGAAAATGCACAAAACTTATTAATCAGTTTTGTACAAAATGCATACAGTAAATTGGATTTTATAATCTGTAAAACTAAGTACTGATAAAATTTTTAGTAACTGATAAAATTTTTAATTTTTAATTTTTTGAAATTACGTCTAAACATATTAAAAAGAGATACTCTGTTTTTCCATTGAAATTAGGACATTTATGTCATATTTTTTTAAAGACACATGTTATTATACTCAAGGACATAAAATTTTAAATAATGCGATTTTGTAAAAATTAAGTTAATTTCTCTTGATTTATATAAATTATTTAATGTAAATTCTGAGAAATATTGATTATTATTTAAAAAATAAAATGTTTTAGTTAAATAAATTAAGCGCTTTTGCATATTTTATAAGTTTACAATCTAGGGTCAAAATGACCCGCTCCGCGGTTCTAGGTATATCGAAAGTTCCGCGGTTCTATTGTTAAACAGCCAGCTCTACATCTCCGAGGTGTTGGAGCCAGTTGTCCTTCCTTACCTTCAGGGCTTGCCCACAGCCATATTTCAACAGGATAATGCGCGACCACGCGTGGCACGCATTGTCCAACTGTTCTTCGTCAATCGCCAGATTGAATTGCTTCCCTGGTCGCCTCGCTCTCCGGATCTTTCGCCGATAGAAAACATGTGGTTCATGGTTGCTGTACGATTGACCCAGATTCCATCCCCAGCTGCCACAGCAGATCAACTTTGGTAACGTGTGGAAGCTGCTTGGTCTGCTGTACCCCAAGAACTCATCCAAAGTCTCTTTGAATCAATGCCGAGGCGTGTGGCAGCAGTGATCTCCAACAATGGCGGCTACTCTGGCTACTGATTTTGGCAGGAACCACACTTCACAGAAGTCTATAAATTTAATCATTTGATACTTGGTCAACATGTTATCTACAAATTAAATTTTGTTGTGATATCTCTTGTCTTTCTTGGTGTTGCAATTTGGGTGGCCAGCAGTGTACATCCCGATTATTAAATTCAAGTTTCAGATAAAAGAAATATGAGCAAACATTAAGTAGGGCTTGAAACTTATTTTGAAATATTTAATTAACGTCAAAGTTGCTGTTACCTCCTTATTTATGCATGTTGCAGGTCACAAACGTAAAGTATTATCCAGTCATTTTCCACTAAAATATGTTGATATGTAGTAGTTATACAATGTAGTTTTTGCCTTGACTGAACTGGATAAATATAAGAAACACATATTACTATGAAATAAAATAATGTAATGGAAATATGATGAAATGAGAAATGTCTGTTTCCTTTGAAAGTCATAACTTCGTTTACATCTTAAGAGTCAATGTGCATAACACCTATTGAGAGTAAATAAAAAGATTATTTTTCCAGTTCTTGAGCACAATTTTCTATATATTAAGCTTCAAAGAAAATTCAAAATTCGAAACATTCCATGTCTCAAAGTTGTTATTATGTTGAGGCAAAAAAAATATGATTTTATTGACTTATATTACAATATCAAAAACAGCTCAAACAGTATTCCATGATATGGTCACTTTATTATCAATGCAAATTTGAGGTATGTAAGTTACAGAGAATAAATATTTAATAAAAAAATATGGTGATAGAAAAATTAAATAGTAGCACATCATAATAGCATATGAAATCAAATAAAAAAGTCCTATTTCTGGGAATTTTCTAATTTAATCGTTATGAAATAATTGAATTTTCAAGCCTGAAACAAGAAATGTCATTTACTATGTTTCAAATGAAAGTATTTTTCTATTATTTTTACATCAGATTAACCTTACCAATCTTATTTCTGACAGAACATTATCTGAGAACCATTGTTTTGAACATTTCAAATTTATAATCAATTACTCCTAATTTTCTAGAGCAAGGTTTGGCAACATGGTGCCCGCGAAACAATTTTAAAGTGCCCGCCGTTCGAATATCTAAATTTTAACTTCTTGAGCAATAAAAGCTCGTAGTGGTAGTGAATAATTTTAGTAAAAAAAAATTCCGGTAGTCTAATGAAACTACTGTGAGTTATTAACGTAGGATTACTTATCGTCGCTTACCTGTTTTGTATATGAGGCGGTGAACGTCAAAGTGGTGTAAGTCAGTCAGTCAAGTGGTGTAAATCCAAAGCGTTTTACTTCAAAAACTACAAAAAATTCCACTATAAATTGAACAAATTATAATTCATAATAACTATTATAATATTGCAAATAATAATTATTAGCAATTACACTATAAATTGAACATGATGATTGCATTTTTGCCCTCAAATAAAAAAGTCGAAAATGTGACTTACACCACTTTGCCTTTCACCGCCTCATATATATATATATATATATATATATATATATATATATATATATATATATATATATATATATATATATATATATATATATATATATATATATATATATATATATATATATATATATATATATATATATATATATACACTCACTTCCAAAAGTTAAGCACGGAGCGGTAAAATGCGAAAAAGTGGACAAGGACTGCTTTGATTGACATGAAATGCTGCAAGTAAGTAGCTCTATGTTTATTCATGAAACAAAACAAAGAATTACATACAGAGATAAAAAATATATTGAATTTTCATAAATTATAAGATGACGTCATATTTGTGTCATTAACAAAATGATGTTTAAATGCAAAACAAACAACAAAAACCGACAAAGACCGGCTACAGGTCTTCGGACAACTGTTTGGCTGGTTTGGAATTGTTTCCATAATCGTGAAATGACGGAATGATGAACGCCGAACAAAAGAGCAACATTTGTGATAGACTGACCTGCTTTAATGCGTCCGACAGCCCGCCAACGCAAATCATATTCCATTCGTCTTATGGAAGCCATAGAAACACGTATAGCTTGAAAACAAATCGTACGAATGTCCTAATCACTTTTCATCAGAACTTACATACAACTCCTGTAACCCTTCACAATGCCGGCTTCTTATACGACAGCCTGTTTTGCATATTTCTCGACGCGAAACCGTGATTGGCTGTTACCTAACATATTTGCATACTTCCTTCTACATTTGCAGCAAATTTCAGCTTCTTTAATCCAGATTGGCTTACGAAAATTAACATTTTCCTCTCCGTGCTTAACTTTTGGAAGTGAGTGTATATATATATATATATATATATATATATATATATATATATATATATATTCGCATTAATATTTTAGTGTTCAAATATTAAACCGCCCCGCCCTCCTCTCTTCTTCCAACGGTGCCCGCCGAACTCCCGTATTTCTGAAATATGCCCTCCTAGTAAAAAAAGGTTGCCGACCCCCTGTTCTCGTGAATTTTTATGCCCTATCGAAATTGAGTATTATCGCAGATCAATAATATTTCAATGAGAATATTTCATCCGGGATAAAATAAACTTTGCCTAGGTCCATAATCAACTTTTTAAGTGATTATTAAAACAGTTATCCTACATTTTTGGAAAAAAAGGACTGAAATAAAATGAGATAAAAGTGCGATAAATAATGAATACATATTTTAATATATGACTATTAATATCATAATGCTTACATAATCAGTTAAATATGAGACTTAGATAATGGATCCGTGATAGCATTTTGAAATTTTTCTTTCGAATTCTATCAACTGCAAGTAGTTTCCGAAAATTTATCTTTCAATTAATATCAAACATCTGTGACAGACTTAATTAAAGTCTTCAGTTCTCACTTTCGTATTGCGAGCCTGAAGATCTTGAATTGTGATGACTGTAAATCATATGGGTTTATTATAACTTGATTATAATTCTGTATAATTATTATAATTCTTAAATAATTTCGCCATATATATTAGTGGAACTTCTATCTAAAAAATATCTCAGAATTTGAATTTTTGGAGCTACACAAATATCTCTCTGAGTTTCAAATGTTTCTCGGTAATGTTTGATTGTTTTCTAAAAGCAATTCAAACGTTAATTTTTTTTCAATA
The DNA here is from genome assembly GCA_907164885.2 of Dolomedes plantarius. Classification (NCBI taxonomy): domain Eukaryota; kingdom Metazoa; phylum Arthropoda; class Arachnida; order Araneae; family Dolomedidae; genus Dolomedes; species Dolomedes plantarius. Next base: position 158,794,807 of record OU015495.1, on the reverse strand, counting down.
CAATTAGTAGAGAGATTCTCAAAGACGATCACGAAATTTTTTAATATGAATCAGTTTAGCTATACTTTTAGTGTAAAATTTGCTTAATATGCTTTCTGAATCAGTTTATCTATACTTTTAGTGTAAAATTTGCTTAATAACTAAATTTAAAAGAGATATAAAATATTTTGTTATTATGTTCGGAACATTTATGTTGAAGAAAAAGGCTATACCCCACTAAGGTGAAATTTCCAAACCATAATTATCCGAGTGCATAGCCAAACAGTACAGCCAACTTAGACATACCCCTAACTTACGGCAAAACAGATTATGCCTAAATGTCTAAGGGCCTTGATCTTTAGTACCGGGATTTGTGGATTTAACTCCAGCTGTTGTTATGGATGTTCATAGCTGTTTTAAATCGACTTTAAACTGCAGTCTGTTCATTATTCCGGTAGTAGATAGTGACAACGAAGGTCAGAAAGCGAACCACATAACAAACTCTAGCCGGAACATTCTACACCTTCTCAGTATTTTTACGCAGCCGACCATTATCATTAACTAAATCTATGTTGCTTTTTCTTGGTTAATCTGACCTATATTCTTCTGGGACGTTGAAATAATATAAATAAGTCTAAACCGCTTTCTGAACGATTTATGCCTGACAATGTATCTGTAAAAGCCAGATATTTCCTAAAACGCGGAAAGTCCAATTTATAAAGAATCCATTCATATCGTGTAGTTAGTAATATGTTGACCTGATTTTGAAAAGAAGGGTCGCTTGAAACACTTTTTAGGAGACAACTTATTTTCTTACACAATATGATCAAAGACCAAGTTCATATACCCAACATCTGCCACTTCTAGGTGAAAATATTTATTAGACGATATACAATCAGAATACACTATGATTGAACTACACGGTGAATCATAAGAGAAAGGCTTTGAAAATAAAAATTATACTGCATAGTAAGTACCTGTATGCAAATAAGATTACTTAACTCAAACCGTAACCTATTGGAATGTATATATAGATTACGTGTTCGAAAGGGAGGGAGAGCTTGTATGTACTAACTGCTAAATAAATGTTATTCGTTAAGCACGTCGTGTGTGGAATTATTGTCAAAGTGGAGAGAAATTTTCGAAGTCTGATTTCAGCAAACCTTATTTACAAATTAAAGTTGATCCCGAAAGCCAAAAACTATTAACTATTAATACGCGTAAGGGCCTTTATGTTTGAAAAAGACGGATTTATGGTTTGAGTGTAGCTTCAGGTATTTGGCAGAGATGCATAGGTTCAATTTTCCGGGATATGAAGGTACGAAGGTATTTATGGAGGATGCACGTATCACAGGACCAGATGATAGTTTGCATTTAAAAAGTCTTGGGCTATTTTTTTGAAATATGCAAAGTGCAAGGATTGGAGATCAATCTTAAGAAGATTAATTTTTTTCAAGGCGAAATAAACTTTCTGAGGCATAAAATTGATGCTGCTGGACTGAAGAAGAAAGATGAAAAGGTTGAGGCAAAACTCAGAGTTTTAGAACCTATGAATGTCGAAGAAATTGCTTCCAAGGGCTTGTAGATTTTTATGGGAGATTTTTTTGGAACTTATACACATTAATATAGTCCTTAAATGAGTTAAAGAAAACAGAGGTACCTTGGAAATGGTTTAAATACTGCAAAGAAGAATTTAGAAATCAAAGAAGAAATATGTTCTGATCCAGTTTTTATAGACTGTGATCCAGACTTACCCGTTGTTAGCCATTGATACTATACCCGCGAGACTTTGATCTGCATTTTCTCACCGATTACTCGAAGGAACTGAACGTCCTATTGCCTTTGCTTCCAAAACCTTAGGTAAATCAAAACAGCATTACTCGCAGATCGATAAAGTAGTCCTCCGGATTCAATGGGGAGTGAAGAAATTTTTCTTGTACTTAAAACTTTAAAGGTTCACCCCATCACAGATCACAAACCCTGAATTCAAATTTTTGGCTCAAAGAAAGGGTTGCCGGTTTTATCAGCAACTAGGCTTCGTCACTATGGTTTACATCTTCAGGCATATCAGTTTGACATTCAGTATCACAATACAAATGATCATGGTAATGCTGATTTTTTTTTATCACGATTACCCATAAAATCTGAATATATTGAAATACTGGATGACGTAGCGGTGTTCCAAATTTTGCAAATAGATACACATTACCAATTTCTGCTAGGAATTTGGAGAGGCAACTATCATCGATGAGAAACTAGGTCCACTGTTACAAGAATTAAAGATTGGGAAAATTGTACAAAAAAGAGAAGTAAAATTCACCTTACAAAGTGATTGCTTATTATATGGCCCCCGTGTCTGTATTCTGAAATGCTATCAGCAAAAGTTCTAAATTAACTACATTCAGGACATGTATGAATCGTGAAAATGAAGGCTCTAGCTAGAGCTTATAAATATTGAGAAAATATAAATAAATATACCGAGTCTTTGGCAAAAAATTGCAGAGATTGCGTAAAACATTTCACAAATCCAAAAAACGGGAAAAGTACACTTTTGGGAATATCCCTCAAGTCCAAGAGAAATAATTCATGTAGATTTCTCTGGACCATTCTATGAACACATGTTTTTCATCGTTGTGGATGCTTATTCTCAGTGAATAGAATATATCCAATGAAATGAATACGTGAAATGACACAATGAAATGAAACGTTGTCTTAGAAGTATATAGAATGAAACGTATAAAAACTACAAATTTATTCTGCAGGCTCCTCAGAGACTGTTTTTCTAGATTTGGATTGCCTTTTATGTTGGTTAGTGATAACGGCGCAGAATTTACTTCTGAGGAATTTGATGAATTTATGTGGAGAAATAGCATAAAGCCCAAAACCACATCTCCGTATAAGCCATCTCACAGTGGGCAAGCAGAGAGATATATTTCAACATTGAAGTAATTCCTAAGAGCAATGGGAAATTATTCAGGAAGCTAGCGGCAAAAAGTTGCCACGTTTCTATTCCAGTACAGGAAGGCACCTAATGCAAGTACTGGGGAAAGTCCAGCTATGCTATTTATGAAACGATAGATAAGAACTCATCTTGACTTACTATTTCCAAATTTAAAGCTCACAGTTGAAAATAAAGTGCGAAAAGATAAAATTTGTTTTAAAGAAGGAAATTTCAATGAAGGAGAAATATTGGTTTTTCGAGTTTATAACAATCCAAAATCCAAGTGGAAATTCGGCACCATTATGAATAAGGATGGTGATTTGTACTGCACCGTTGATGTAAATGGAACTTTGGCTTTACGCCATTTAGATCATATTCTAGGATCTGGGAACAGTTCAATTCCTGAGGATACCTACGTACCTAAAATGTTCTTACATCATTCTTCGCCTGAAAATTCGGGTACTCCACTGGCGAATGTGTCACATTCACAAGCCATCCAAAGTTCAAAGACTGTGATGCGACATCAACTGCCGAGTCATCTCAAACTCCCAAGGAAGGGTTAGCCTCATCTCGTAAAACAGAGGGATGTCGAGACGTTGGCTCTCGGGATAACCCCCCATCTCAACTGGACGTTTCCGCAGTATTGCCAAGATGATCGCCTAGGATCTGGAAACCACTCGACAGACTTACTTATTAAATTTGTAAATAGAGAAGAAGAGATGATGCATAGTAAGCAACTGTATGAAAGTAAGATTACTTAACTCAAACCGTAACCTTTTGGAATATATATATAGAATGCGTGTCCGAAAGCGAGGGAGAGCTTGTACATACTAAATACTAAATAAATATTGTTAAGCATGTCGTGTGTGAAATTAATGTCAAATACACCACAAATTATTTTAGTTTAATTTTATTCCCAAAATCTTAACATTAAAAAAATATCATCAAATAGAACATATTTAATTTACTTTTATATATTAAATTTATTCTAATAAAAATAGTATTCGATTAATTTTCATTAGTCGAATGAATAAAATATTTTCTGCATTACTTTTAAGCAGAAATATAGCAAAGAAAATAGTAAGTTTCGATGCGAATAAGTTGAATTTAATTAAATGGTTTATAGAAGACGAAAACGTAGTAAAATGATATTTGAAATTCCCTTTATTTTTAAAATATTCATAGTGAGGCTTACGTATTTAAAAATACGCATGCATGCCATATTTTTTTCTGATTTTATTAAAGATGTGTCCTTACTACGTGGCATTTACAACAATTATATTTCAGCGACAAAATCTTTACTAAGAGCCCTATCGTAAAGAATTCTCCAGAATATTTGATATTCAAAGCCAAAAAATAGTCTGAATAGCGTAGAGACATTCAATTTAAAGTTCACGCTAAAATAATTTGCAAAAAAATATTAACAAACATTAGATTTTAATTTCCTGTTAAAGTACGAGTAATACGTAAAAGAGCATTATTTAATTTAATATGAAGTAAATTGATTTTATAAAGAGACTTTTGTTTGTTTAATATTTAAAAGCTTGTATTTTCGAAGAATTTCAATTTCAGTAACATGCTTATCCTTTAAAGTTTGAACTATTTTCAAGAAAATACGTAATATCTCTAAAAAGCAAGGAAATTAAATAATACCATTTGTATAAAGATAAATACTTATTTTTCAGGCAAAAATTGTTTTCAAACTGATAGTATTCATCAAATATTCTCGTACGAATATACTTTGATCATCTGTAGAGGAGCTAAATATAATAAAAGTATATTTAGAAGTAATATGCTTACAGAAAAACTCCTTGCAGGTAGGAAATTAAATTTCGCTCATATAATATATTGTGCACACATTTCCTTAAAAAAGACCTTTTATTAGATTCAGATAATATTAATTTCTAATAATCATATATTTTAATGTTTATATTTCATATTCACTGCAACGTATTTCCGAGTATTCAGAAATAATTCTATATAACGGTAAGCAGAATGCTCAAGTGAGATATCAGGAATTTCTTCATAATGTAATGTTGAAAACTGACTGAAAAACTGAAGGATTATGTAGTAGAAATCATACAGATAAAACCAAAGCCATGTTTTGCAGGCTGTTAAACCATTTTACAGTATATTTTAATTAGAAACAACATATTTAATAGTATTAGTCATTCGAAAAATTGTATTCTGTCAGACGACAAGGATAAAGCAAATTTATTTGCTTCACATTTTAATGAAAAATCTGGTTCTGTGGGCACCACTGAGGTTCTAACTGATGCTAAGAATATACTCGTTGTGCAGATTCCTGATCTATTATATTCTCCGGATATTACGTATGCTCTTTTTTCTATGAATGAATTAATTGTAGCAGTTTCTGAGCTTCGTGATTCTACTCCTGGTGAATGTAACATCCATAATATTATGTTCTAACATATGTCCAATATTTTCGTTGTGGAGATTCTGGGTCTTTTTAACGATATTTGGAATGATGGGGCCATTCCTTCTGAGTGGAAGAATGCTAAAGTCATTCCCTCGTTACAGCAAAAATAGACCTCATTATGTCATATAAGCTGTTGTCGCCTGCATTAAATCTTTCTTAATAAATAATAACATTCACGCCGTTTTGAAGGTTAAGCATGTCACTTGCAATAGAGTTCGACAGTTGGCTGTAAGAACTCGATGGATTAGCTCGTCAGTTCGGATGTCTTCATGTCGGAAGCATGAAATGAAATAAATTTTGTTTTTCTAAAAGACTCTAGTTCATTTATAATCTAAATTTCTATTTGAACATACAGTCCACTCAAAAGAAGCAACATAGGCCTATATCCCTAACCTCCTGTTTTGAAAAACTAAAGGAAAGGATTGTAAATATAATCGGCTAGCCTGGAGGTTGGAAAATTTTGATCTTCTTGATGGAAGACAGTTTTTTTTTTTTACCAGAGAAGAATTACATATGATGCACTTCGTTATTTTACGGATCATGTATTTGAAGGTTACTTAAGAAAAGGACTACCTTAGCTGCTTTTATAGATTTGGAATCGGCCTTTGATATAATTATTATATCTACGGTCTTACATCAATGTGTGAAAATTGGTATTAGGGGGCAAAATGCTTCGTAATTTACGTAATTTCCTGAGTAATCGTTGTATGAATATAAAAGTTAATAATACTAAATCAATTTTCAGTTTTCACTCGTATTCCTCAGGGTTCTGTCCTGAATCTATCATTATTTAACATCACCCTTCGTGACCCTTAGAGTCACCTTCCTGCGAGGGTGCATGGTTCAATTTTTGCAGATGACGTTACGATCTGGTCCTCAAATACCAATCCTTCAACAGCCAATCCAAGGATGTAACTTGGTCTCGATTACATATTCGAAAAGAACTTACATTCGGGCATTTTGATTTCAACCTCAGAAACAGAATGTATGGCTTTTACAAAGCATTACTATTTTTGAAGAACTTCATTCCTCAACTCTTCATTGGTAATTCACATATTACATTTAATCAGCATTCAAAGTTTTTGGTGTTGTTCTAGACCCAAAATATTTATGACTCATATTCAATACTTAATATATACATGCTGTAAAAGACTGAACATTCTCAAAATAATGTTGAGCAGAATTTGGGAAGTAGATGGCATTTCCCTAAGTCTTTTTTATTTATCCTTTATTGGGTCTAAACTAACGTATACATGAAATATTTGGGAAGCTGCAGCTAAAATGAATAATAATAAACTGAAATTAATACAAAATTCAGTCACTAGAATTTGCTTGGGTTATCCTACAACGGCCCCAATTGATTTCATGGACATTGAATTGGTAGTTGGACATTAAATTGAGCCATTGCCAAAATGTTTAGAATTAAGTTTTCAACGCCTCATTCTTTGCCTAGTGGAAGAACAATTTTCCTGACAGTCGTCATCCTCGTCAGTTCTTTAGCCACAAAATTTGGTCCCTTGCATCACAATTTTCAATGGCTGTGCTTATGGCCTTTCAAGTGGTCTTTCCGGATCCTCCTTGTTTGCCATTACAATGTCATTTTAATTTTCCCTTTTCGAGCTGTATCACAAATAAAGAGGACCTACACCTCTTGAAACAAGTCATGCTTTGCATAATAAATACTGCATATTATAACTATTTTATAATTTTTACGGACGATTCTGTCGACCTTAACATCTCTAAAGCCGGGTCAAATTATTTTGTGGAAGAAGTAAACGATTCATTCCTTGTTCCAGCTGCTCCGTGTTCTATTCTCGATGCTTGACTTTTGGCGCTTAATACTGTTTTGGTTCGTTGCATCACATTGGAAGGAAGACTAATTTGTATTTTTACCAACTCCTTGGTGGCCCTTCAGTGTCTGCGCCCAAACCAAATTATAAATGTTTTCGCATCAATGGGGATCTTCTCTTCAGACTGGGGTTTTAAGATATTAACTTACAATGGGTGCCGATCATTGTGGCATTTATGGCAATGAAGTTGCCGAAACATTAGCTAAATTATCCTCAAACATGCACCTGATTCCTCCTTCTGCATGTACTCTTTCCATGTGCATTAGTAGGACGCAAAGGGAGACTAAAGCCAACTGGTGCGATTCATGGAGGCATATCCTTTTAAATTTTATGAAAGAACCTAATAACCTTGTGCATTTTGAAAGGGTTCCAAGACAGATTGCCACTTTCGCTGCTAAAGCTAGAATCGGTCATGTTGACACAGAATCTTACTTGCACCGCTTTACCCTTGCAGCTGCTGATATTTGTCCAGTATGCTCTAAAGATCGGGATACTCAAGAACATATTTCTTTTTTCTGTGCCAAAAGGGAAAATTTAAGATCGAATTTTCCCCTTGTGGCTGTAACATTATTTACCTCCACTTATAAAGGTTTCGTTTGCCCTCTGGGTCACATTTCGTCTAACATCGCGAAACCCTACGGAAAAAAAATATGGGTAAATAAATATTTTGATCCCAAATTATGAATCTGCTTGTTATGCTTTTGTGTCAATTATAAATTAGAAAAACGTTTCCGATAAAACTAAAGCTTATTTCGACGTAATTAACCATTCGAGTGTCTTATTTTTAAGAGATCAAAAGTAAATAAATGTATAACAGCGGTTTCATTTGTTTGACCGTTCGTCAAATAACATCTAATTGCTCGACAAAATGGAGTACCATAAGATCAAATAATGTAGCAATGTTGCTATAAAATAATCTAAAAGAGTATACTAACAACACAATAAATGTCTCTCGTTATTTTTGTTTCTGATATTGCTAAATGAAAATTGTTTTATAATGGTTTCACAACAATCATGCTTATAGAATTATATGATTTGAATTTTTACAGTGTTAAATCAGGTAACTCGTTTCTTTAATTCATGACTCTACATTTTCATCATTAGTTCCCTTAATTACAATTTGTAATTAAAAGTTTTATAGAAATTTATTTTATAATATGACTAACATTGTTTTCTGACACAGGATGAAAAATTATTTTAAAATTTCCCCCAAAATACTAATAACATAACCAGTGACTTATTACAGCGTAGATATGTTCAACGACATAGAGATATGAATTAAGAGGTCTCCATGGTGAAACTAATTTAGATGCTTATCTAATAGAAATAGCAAAATGAAATTTAGTTAGAAACTAAATATCATGAAAATGAAACCTCCAGCAGCCCATGAGTAGCCTAGAAAATCAAATATAATTGATATAAATCTCTAAAGATATAATTAAGTACTCTCATGTTATAGATAATATGATTTATTAAGACACGCTTTTGATGTCTGATTTCATCGGTTCTGCTTCCCCTTATATATAAATCCAGGGGATTGTGAGATATTAAGGTTTTTATGGCATGATTTTTACTTTTATTTTCTCTGTGTGTTAAATGCCATAAGTTATATGACTGGAAACACCTGTGTATATATTTTCCAATGGAATTCTTTTTATCTAATAAGGATAGGAGCAATTTATTTAAATTATTATATAATTTTCCCACATACTCATATATATATATATATATATATATATATATATATATATATATATATATATATATATATATATTATATATATATATATATATATATATATATATATATATATATATATATATATATATATATATATATATATATATATTTTATATATATATATATATATATATATATATATATATATATATATATATATATATATATATATATATGTGTGTGTGTGTGTGTGTTTGTTTGTTTGTTTGTGTGTGTAAGCAATAGAGAGAGAGAGAGCATGTATATATGTATAAGGACTAACGTTACTGAACTTAAAAAAACATGATATTTCGATTTTCAGATGGCATCATAATGTTTTTTACATTCTATTCGATCACATATAAGCTATCTATCCATAAAAATTTATCACATTTTCGACCGAAATGTTATAACTTTCATACAAGTCATATTACGATATTGTTACGTCAAGAGCATTTGAAAGAGAAACAATTGCGCCCGTATATGGTGGAGCTTATAAAACTTTGTCTCTCGACACCCATTTTCGGAAGCATTTGCGGATTTAACGAGGCCTTTGCCGTAATGGAATAGTAAGGGAATTTTCTATGGTGGAGGCCGTTTTAATGTGATCACGTTGCCTTTATCGGGATGAAAAAAAAGGACGCACTTCCGTTCTTTCAAACGCTGTTAACGGCTTAAATGAGAGTGATTAGCTTTGCTCACATATACAATTGACGTTGATTTTATTTGGAGCCCTAAATTGCCTCAACAGCTGTTATGAATACCAAGTAAGTAAGTAAGTGTTCTTGATTAGATATAATAAAATCGATTGAAAATGTAACTAAAATTTAATTCAAAGGAAAAGATGCCGAAATACGATTCCTTCACTTTCTATTCCTTCAATATGCCTTTAACATTACAGGAATTTCCGGATATAAATTATTTCAATTTTTTGTGTACCTTTAAGGTATAATTACTGATTAATACGTTATGTTCAGTTGCATGAAGCATACGTAAACTGAATTCCTTAGTATCTCATTGTCAACGAAAATGTTAGTAGGAAATTACAAAGAGTTTGAAGGAATATCAACATGGTCCATAAATATATAGGATCATAAGATATCTTTCCTGAATTAAAACAAATACTTTGTAAAAGTATTATTATAGTTTAAATAAAACTTAGCTTTAACGCACTGCCCCGTAAAACATTAAATCATGAAAAAATTCAAGACTTCTTTGAGTTCATACATAGGGTTATTCAAGAAACCAAGTTTAAATATAAATAAATATATGTACTATATAGTCAAATATTCAATGGAAATCATTGGCCGCGAGAGGGCCGAACATCAGCTGCGCTAGCATTGTTAAAATTCTTAGGGCATTTCGCAGCTAACGATAGCTCCTCTGGAAGAGGAAGTGATACGGAACATACTTGGCTACTTCGCAAACAGGCCACGTTCATTGTCTCAGATAAAAGGTTTGCCTACATCGTTATGTACAATTGGCTGTTGCAAAAGGAAATATCAGTTTTTAATTTGCAGGATAATGTTGTCAGGCCAAGAGAGATACATTTCAATGCTCTATGATTGGGCAACATTGACTGACCTAACGACATGCATTCTTCTTATACTAAAATATAAACCTGTTGTACGTGGTATGCCATGTTTGATATTTAAATCTGTGATGATGACCGACTATCTTTGTATCTTTTCCTTCAACAAGTGCAACATCCTGCTGCTACTCAAATAGTGACGTCTGAGGAAAATTTGACAATATCCAAAAGCTCACTAACTCATAAATTTATGAAAAGCATGATTATATGTTTGAGTCTAAATACACATTCACCCCTATGGCTTGGGTTCAAATCCCGAATAAGGCTTGGTCGTTTCCATGTTGTATCCCTCATCGGTCATCGGGAGAAATGCTTTCTCACCTATATGGTGTTCTCATAATAAAGTAGCCAGCAAAAGTTTGCGGATCATCATGAGGCAATGTCAAGAAGTACCTACCGTCAGAGACTTGGGTCTGCCGTCTTGAAAAAAAAATTAGAGATATTTCAGTATCATTTTCTGTTATCTAACAGGTTCTGTAAGTTCGTTTTCCCACCTGTCAAATTCTGCAGGCCTCAATTTATCAGTAATCTCTCTTTTAACTCAGGCAACAAATTATAAAAGATAATCCCCAGTATCGTATTGAAATTATCCTGGTGATATAGTTCTAGAAATTGGTGTTTATTTCTCAGAGTAAGCAATAATTTCCATTATTATTTTCTGTATGTTTAGCGTATCCTTCAAGATACTGGCTCACTATTCTCGGAACGTGTGGCAAAAATAAATTTAGAACACTAATGTTTTAACTTGCATTAAAATTGTCGAACAACCTCTTAAGTCATTCCTTGAGTGTATCAAATGCATGTATCGAGCATATTTATTTCCAGGTATTCCTTATTTTAAAGGCATTTTGGTGGACTGGTGCATTTCGATAAAGGGTAATATGTTTGCACCTGTGTTTCAATTTTTTGCTTTTCCTGGTTGCTGAGAGTTTTCATTTACTTGTAAAGTATTATCCAGTATTAGTTAATGGATTATTGTGTTGTTATGATGTTGGTGATAAATGTGGTTATTTTTGCTTGACGATGTTATGTTTTTTTTCTGTACGAGCTGTATAGTTCTTCTTCGACTTGTTTTAATTTATCAGTTGTAAATTTTTTTGATTAGTAAGGAGTTCAGAGGAGAAGTGATGTAGTTGGCAGTGCGGTGGGTGCCATATGAATTAGAAAGTTAAGTGAGATAGTAGTTATTCGGATTAGCTCTGGTTCGTAGGATTCGAGTGAATGGTGTCATCAAGCTGAACTTAGACTTGGATGAAGGACTAGCCCCTGCTGGTTCAGGAAGCCGAGAGCAGAACCGGGTGACTGGTCCTGAGGTTTTGATGTCCAGAGGGTTGTCTTCGTGGCGACTTGCATCAGTAGTTTAACACAGCCACATAGGCGAAAGCTGAGGACGGCATATCATTTTCAAATATTACTTGTAAAGGAATTTCAGTTATATATTAATATTATCATAGTAATTTCGTTGTCTTTTCTACAGATCTTTTAAGCGCTAAGCTTGAAAACTGTTTGGGAGTAAGATTTCTTCCTGTATATGTGTGGGTACTGATTCGTTTCTTTGAATAGAAAATATTTCATCAAATGTGTTCAAAAATACCCCATTACCTCCAGTCTTTAGATTTGATTTTGATCATTTAACAAAAAGTTGAATGAATTCTCTTTTTTAGTTTTTACTCTTCCCCTCAAGTATTTCCCCTATACTTTACGCCTTCTCTAAAAGAAAAAGACTTTATTTACTCGTATGCTCGCTATTCCAGCAAACTAGATTAAGGCGGTACCTAAATTGACATTGCAGATCTTCAATCCCAAAGCTAAGGTATAAAGAATTTTCCTTTGTGTATTTTTCTAGTCATTTATTAGCAAATGCATATTTTTATTTATATTTATTGCTTACGAAAATATATCCCTAAATGCAATACGCGAGGTTTTCCGAAAATGTTACATTTAAACTTTGTCCAAAAAATTTATGTTTCGTAGCTCCAGACGTCAATAATTTAATGTCTTGTAAAAAGTTAAATATGGAAAATCTTAAATTAAAAAAATTACACGCTCTTTATAAAAATGTCTTCTATTATTTCTCCAAACCAAATTCTGAAAATATTCATTCGCAAATCTATGACTAAAAAATCTCTCTACAGCTTAACGTTGCAGTGTAATGAAATGCGAAATTAAATAATACACCACCCATACCTGAAAATGACTTTTAGTATCTTGATTTGAAGACTATTAAAAATTTAAAAAATAATTTAGAAGATAGTCAAATAACAGGACTACAAAGTTAACACCAAGCAAAGCTATAACATTCCATGCAACAAATGTTAAGTTATAATCTACAAACATTTAAGATACAGTTTCCATGACAGGATGATAACATATTACAATAGGCAATTACCATCCTGTAACTGTATCATCTTGAACTTGATTTGTAGAAAAGGCTGCCTACCCAAAGTTGGGCATAAGGCATTAGTGTGTGCTCCTTCGAAAAAACCATTAAGTAAACCCAATGTATCGAAACAGCCACAGGCTATAAACGGATAGAAGAGTGGAGCACCCGAAACCGGAAAATATGTAACATAATCTCCTTGCTTGTTCTTAGGTTAATTCGAGCTAATGTTTTTGCTTGAGTATACTCTGATGATATATATCTCTTGAGTATATCTCTAAATGATGTGCCTCGAAGTAGTTAGAGTCAAATTTGAAGCTACCAGTAACATCTTGCTTTTACCTTTTCTTCCTTTTCAAATGGAAAGGAAAATGCTATAAATAATTAAGACGATCTTCGATTTCACTTTCGTAAATGCTGCCCTCACGGGGATACTGCTTTGCCATAGAAAATTGGCCATTCATAATTTTTTGGGGGGAGACTGTGACTTTTTGTATTATGGATTTTTAAAAGCTGTTTCCTGTTATGTGTTTTACACTAGTTTCATACTAGTGCGCTTAGTAGAAAACCGCTTTATAAAAAAAAGATATGCAGAAATTGTCCCAGGCTGTAACCGGCCAGATGAAGAAAACCGATAACTGATGAATACAAAATGTTTCTCCATGCTTGCTTTTACGGTTAGTATCTGGCTTATGTCACTACTGACGTTTACTCAGGTGTTGCTAACTATGCTTGATGAGTGAGATGTTTGGATTAAGAGTCTTACTGGAATTTACCGGTACCATCTTGATTTTATTCGTTGTTCCTGTATAAAAGAAACCTTTAAAAAAATTACAAAAGTTGGTTAAAATTAAGACCTACATTTTTATTGACTTATTTGACCTACATTTTTATTGAGATTTTTGAAGTCAGAGTCTTCCACAAGTTAGTCTTCCTGTTAAGTTAGTTTTATTATTTTCATGTAAGAAGTAAGGCAGTTGAGTCTGTACTATTTTCCTGTACAGCAATATTCATGCTACGTAGTGAGAGACTGTCATGAATTCACTGAACTAGGCAACCATATTATTTCGATTTTACTTTATTTTTTAAAAATTAAAAGCTGTTTTTTTTCAATTTTCACTTCTCAAAATTTCTTCTGAATTCCCTGTTTAGAGAGATAGGAAAAAGTTGTATCAAATGTTCCTTCAACGTCGAAAAATCAAAAAAATTAAGGTGACTGCCTAAGTTGAAAATGTCATTTTTTTACTATTTTGGTAGTTTCATTTTTTTTTGCAAGAATCGTGTGATTAAATCTTTTCTCTTTTCGAAACTGTTTTCATTTTTAGTTATAGCTATTTAAAAAAACATCTTCTGCTACAAAATTGAAGTGACAAACAACTTTAAATGCGGTTTTCTCAGAATTATGTTTTATAGCACAAATTTCTACCGTTATCATGATATCTCACATAATAATGTATATAATTTGATAAAATTTTCAGGAAATGTTTTAGATGCTATTGTTAATGAAATGACGCACAATAACTGATGCATAATAAATAGTTTTTAGAAGGATTTTTGTTTATAAGGAAATGAATGTCGAATCGAGGTAAATTTTCATATTGGAACATAAAATTGTGTGTATTATTTTTGCATTTTAAAATTTCTCTTCGATTGTGGGCCATTTGAAGATAACTGTGATATGTATCATGTGTGAGAAGGAAATTAAAATAGTATCCTTAGAATTTTATGCAGAGTGATAGACGTTTTAGCTAAATTTCATTAAAAATTACTTCAAATTGACCAATTTATAATAAAGTATGGTATTTACAGGTAAGTTTTTGTTCCTTTTTTAATTTGTAAATGATGTTTTACCAAAAAAGACCAAAAAATCCTTAAACAAATGATTTTTAAAAAACAATGGCGCTGACCGTAGACAGTCACCTTAATCTCTCCTTTTAAAACAAAGTTAACAACAACCGCATACTTCTCTCAATCCTGCACACAACTTGCCTAACTTTGAATTTAACATTCCGCTTCTACCCTTTTAACATTTTTATTTTATTTTATTTAAGGTTTTTTAATTTAATTGATTTTTTAACCTCCCCACCGAGATGAGTATTTTGAAATTACATGTCGCTTTTAAGATTTTTAGCTTTTTAAACACAATAGCATTTTAATGACAAAGGAATTCTGAAATAAGATACTATTCGTCAAACGAAAGTTTTAAAATAGCTTTATATTTTTCAAAAATCTTCTTGATAAGTTGAAGATTCAAGCAGAATAACTATTCAGTCTGTCAGAATGCATTGCTCAACTGTCTTTTCCTATGAATTCAGGCAGGATATTTTGCAAACTATTAAACATATGTTGTTATTTTACAAAGCTGAAAGACGACTACACGCTGTCTGCATTGTTTGAAAATCTCGTGATGAAAATAAAGAATGTTTGACTTTTGTTTTTATCGTTTTCATTTTCTTTTGCTAAAGAATTCTCCAGAAATGTTTTCACGTTAGGTTTTATGTAAGAGATAATATATATTCTCTCGATATAACTTTGATCGTTTTTTGCTTTTTGTATTACAGACTTGTAAGTATAACATACATTTCCCTTACAACATGCATGAATGCATAATCTGAAACGTATGAATACATAATCTCAAATCGAAATGTGCATCAGGTTTTTTCAATGGTCTGCAGAAATAGTCATGTAATAAAACGCAATATTTCTTGCAAGATTTATCCAGAAGGAACAAGTGACACAGAGGAAAACAAAATTTGATCAGAAATAGTAACTAATTAAAACCTGAAAATTATCCCATTGTCTTAATTCCAACATGATATGAATCTCTAATACAGTTGGCTCTCTGTTTAACGACGCTCTACTTAACGACGATCTCTATTTAAAGACGATATTTTCCAGTCCCGGCCCCTCCGACGTTATGGGAAATGTTATTTTTTTACAAATTCTGTATTAGGGAGATCTCTACTTGAGGACGATATTTCACGGTCCCTTGAAAGACGCTAAACAGAGAGCCTACTGTATATTCAAAAGCTGTTTACTTAAATTGACGGAATCAACCCATTCAAACTTTTACAATTAAATTGAGGAATTCATAAGAAACTTTGATTTACATAAGAATTCTAACGTTTTAATAAGCGCAAGAATAAAGAGTAAATTGTAAAGTACATTGTTTTCCGATTGAAGGCATGTTTATACAGCAAATAGGACAATCCGACTCTTATTAGTCCAAAATGGTACTAAAATCGAACAACTAAAATCAATAACTCCACTAGATAGGGATTATTTAAAAACGTATTGCAACGGAGATCCGAAAAAAAAACTCTTACCGACAGTTCCTGTACCAGATCCATGAAACATTTCTTATGGTGATATAGCATAGGAGGTTAATACTAAGATAAACGTAATTTTGGAACAGCAAATAAATGCAGGAGAAATAACATTATGAAACCTTACCTATCCAAATTTTTAAGATTTGTTTTTATTCATAAGCCCTGCTTAACCCTTTCATTTCCCGATACATATTGATTCATTCAGATGCCTAGATCTATATCTCAGTAGTTATGTTTATTTTCTCTATCAGCTGTTAAAATATATCTAAATAAAGCTAAAAAATTCAGTTCGTATGAAATGCGGCACAGCAGTATCGTGCACCGTACAGCATTAATGTGTGCTTCTATACACACACACACGCACACACGCACGCACGCACGCACGCACACACACACACACACACACACACACACACACACACACACACACACACACACACACACACATATATATATATATATATATATATATGTGAGGCTTAAATATGGGGGGCGATCACGCGACCTTAAAATGGGATTTTAGTTATTAAAATATCCGACATAAAGTATGTATTGCAGTGAAAATGGAATTAATGGGTCGGCTTGATTCAATCTCCGAAGAACCACAGATTCTAAAGGGAAATTCCCCTTTTCATTATATAATCTTGGCGCATCTGTGGTTTGAGCATCGAAGAGAAAGGAAATGCTGAGTTTAGCAAAAAAAAAGAACATGTACGATATGACATCACGCATAAGTAATGAGCGTCACTGAGCGTTGGTTTTAACGTTGAAACAAAGAAAAATCGCCAGAGCCATGGATAACTAGGGAATGGAAAGGATGTGTGCTGAAGGCGCACAGATTTTAATGGGATTGGGAAGCCATATCTTTTAGTTATGGAGCTGAGAGTCGTTAAGTGATTTAATAAATATGTTAGTAAATGATAATGGAGTTGTCGTCACTGTATTTGAGTTTGGATTCTACATTGTCTCGCCATCGGACCACGGACTGCAAAATGATTAATAGGATATTTGGAATAATGTGTTAAATAGATCGGGCGTGAAGCACCAGCGTCCGACATAAAGTCGGCAGCGATTCTGCAACCTTTTCGCTGTGGGAACCCAGCCTTTAAAATTCAAGAAATCCAAAAATTCATCGTATAAAAAAAAATCACCGGCTTGTGCTCAACAAATTTCTGTGCATCAAATTTAGGTTCTGTGATGTCATCTGGATTTAAAATTGTGCGGTTGGAAAATTTTTCAACGTACGGGAGTCGGGTCTACTGCTCATCGTTTTAAAAATATGAATAAGAGTGTCTAAATTTTGCAACAAGAAACCCAGTGTTAAAATACTTCATCATTCTTCAAAATCAAATTGATCATATCAAAATCGGGTTCTTCAATAAGTTGATCGATCGTTCGAGTTGTCGTCAGGCGGCGACATGGCCACATACAGCATTAACAGGCGTGTTATGCCATATTTCTCTAATCAGAATTTTTTTTTGTATATGAAACTTCGGCAGGGTTGTTCGCAAAAAATTTTTCTCCCAGCGTTTGAGATGTGTCCAAGACAGGATTTCCGTGGCTTTCCGGGACTGTCTGCCGTTTTCAAGATCAATTTTAAGAAGAAAATTGTTGTGAATTCTATACAAAATAGGTAAAAATAAAAAATTTAAAATATGTAAATCGGGAAAAAATTAAGGTAAGCGTTTTGATTTAAATTTACAAAAAAAAAAGATACCAAATAGTTTTGAAGTGTAATGTTACATGAATTAATAATGTTAATAACTATGTCGCGAAAAATTAAAAACAAATGGCTCTGAAAAAATGTTGTTAAAAATGAGAAATGTGAAAAATTAATAAATTGGTTAAATTTGCAATTGTACAAGTTGAAAATGTGAATTACTTTTGACTTTAAGGTATTGAAATTTTAAAATTGAAATTGTATTGATGAAAATTGAAATAAGTAGCTATTATATGTAAAATGGGAAAATTTTGTGTAAATTTTGGAAATTGTGGTTAAAATACAAAAGTTAAAATTCAGTAAAAAATGTTCTGACAATTTGAAACTATTGGTAATAAAAAATGAAAATTTTAATATTGTTAAAATTAAGTACATGTTGAAAATTGTTTTCTGGGGATGATCATTCCCGTCAATCCTGTTTTGTTCGGGGAGGGGGGAAAGCTAGATAGCAGAATAATAGTAACAATAATATTGGTAAAATTTTGAAAATGGTAATTTCATTATATTGTGGAAAATTCTAAACATGGTCGGGTCTAAATGTGCATTTTGATTTTATTCTGTTGGCAGTCTCGTTATTTTGTAAATATTTTTTAAAGTTTATTGATCTAATAATGTGTGTTTGATTTTCTATACATTGAAAGTGGGTACTAAAGCCTGTATAATAATTGATATTTTTAGATATAATTTTATGAGTGTATTTTTTAGTGTATTGATATAAAATTATTTGATATATGATATTTGTGAGGTAGGGAATTGAGTTGTATTGATAAAGATGTAAGATCTGAAGTTTTAATTTTTGAAATTTGTAGAATAGTGAGTTTTGATCAAAATGTGAATATGTTGACATATTTTATCAAATTGAGTCTAGAAGCAGAACAAGCATGAGTTCAACCATGTCTTCTTCAAATTTGAGTAGGTTTTAAAATTGATTTGGAATGAAATGAAAAGTTTTTTGGTATAAAAATGTATAGGAAAGTGTTTTAATGAAAGTTAGTTTCATACCTCAATGATTTAATTGCCTTTTTCATATTGATAAATATTGTGTATTTTGAGTATAATCATTTAAAGTTGATCTTTTAACATTGTTATTGTGCTTTTTGGTTAATAATTTGATATTCATTTCTTGTGTGTTTTGGGTCGCCACTTGATTTACTAGTTTTTGGAGGTCTCCCTGGAAAATTCTCAGATAAGCATGAGTGTAAAGACATGCTTCATTATTTTGTAAAACTCAGAGGTATAATATTTTGTACATCATGGTGAAAACGAAAAATTTTTGAAATATTAGAGAATTTGAAATATGTATTAGGGTTATGTTTTTCACTAGTGATTTGTTGTGTCAAATTTGAAGTTTCGGAGGAATCAGGTATCCCCGATGATACGCTGAAAGCTGTTAATAATATTCCCAGTGCTGTTGTGGAGTATGACCACCATAACAGACTCTGAGGAAGGGTTTTAAATTCTAATAATAGTGTTATAAATAAAACTATTTTGTATGAAGTTTTGTGACACCCCAATTTTTTACAAGAACTGTAAATATTTCAAGAACTCTGAACTTTGTCAATTTTAAAGTCAGGACTCATTTTCTAGGTGATGGACTCAAGGTGCTTCGGCACAAGGTTTGTTTTTCTTGAGCTAAAAAGGATAGTGTGGGTGTTCACAGAAATTTTATTTACCATTTTCTTACAAGTTCAAGTTATATTTTGTGTTTATTAAATTTAATTTTAGTGTTCTATTAATAATGTTGATGTAATATTCTTTTACAATTAATTTTGATATTTTAATAATTACTGCTGTGTTATTGTTGTCATAATATTTTAAGTAATTCAATGTAACTTCTGTCTCGAATAGAGACATTTATGTAATTTGTATTTTTCACAGCTCCATGGGGTAAGGTGCACGAATTTAGTAAATAAGAATATTAATTTAGTTTTTTTTAAAGAAATAAGATGTCAAATATTTAGAGGAATTTAGTTAATTTTGATGTGGTTGAATCAAGTCGTAAAAAAGAATAAATTAGTTGGATTTTTCTGAGTTTGTTGTGTGGGGAAGGATCCGCCCTGCACGGCAATTTTCAGTTGATGATTAATTAAGTTAATTTTAGTTGTTTTTCTGTTCTGGAGACGTGTTGCAGGGAACTGGCCATTCTTTGTGTGCACGCCTTCAGGAGAACGATCGCCCTATTCTAATCGTAAATCGAATTTAATTTTAGTTGGTTTAAATGGGTTAACAAGATGATGATGAGTTTCAGTAGCTAGGGTTATTAGTCAATTTTTGTAGTGTGGGAGACGTCCCAACTCAGCATATTTTCCAGTGGGTTAGAAAAAAATCTTTGAAATTGAATTTTGTGTTTTCTCTTTTCAGGACGTGCTGCAGAGAATTAGCTACTCCTTGTGTGCACGCCTTCAGGGGGACGGGGGGGAAAGTTGTGAGGCTTAAATATGGGGGGCGATCACGCGACCTTAAAATGGGATTTTAGTTATTAAAATATAGGATTTAACAATTAAAAAGTCTGGGAGTTCAAATAAGCGGCGTATGTATTGCAGTGAAAATGGAATTAATGGGTCGGCTTGATTCAATCTCCGAAGAACCACAGATTCTAAAGGGAAATTCCCCTTTTCATTATATAATCTTGGCGCATCTGTGGTTTGAGCATCGAAGAGAAAGGAAATGCTGAGTTTAGCAAAAAAAGAGAACATGTACGATATGACATCACGCATAAGTAATGAGCGTCACTGAGCGTTGGTTTTAACGTTGAAACAAAGAAAAATAGCCAGAGCCATGGATAACTAGGGAATGGAAAGGATGTGTGCTGAAGGCGCACAGATTTTAATGGGATTGGGAAGCCATATCTTTTAGTTATGGAGCTGAGAGTCGTTAAGTGATTTAATAAATATGTTAGTAAATGATAATGGAGTTGTCGTCACTGTATTTGAGTTTGGATTCTACATTGTCTCGCCATCGGACCACGGACTGCAAAATGATTAATAGGATATTTGGAATAATGTGTTAAATAGATCGGGCGTGAAGCACCAGCGTCCGACATATATATATATATATATATATATATATATATATATATATATATATATATATATATATATATATATATATATATATATATATATATATATATATATATATATAATCATATGTTACGGGCAAAGTTCGAAGTCTCACCAATTTGCAAAATGGCTAGCCAGTTCTAGCATCGGCCAAAACCCGAAATAATTTTGAATTGACGACTACTTGGGCTTTGGTCGATCAAGTCACGATGCGCCCGACCTTCAGTGGCCAAGTCATGAATTGACCAAGAAAATATATAGAGAGAGGGGGGGTGCAGAGGACGAGCATAGAAGTTTATAAATCGTGCAAATCCTTAAAATATATAGATTTAAAATCGTTCTGCAATGTTTCGTTGCATACGAAAGTGTAACTTCACTATATTTCGAATTTAACAGCATAACAATACAGTAAACTGAACATACCGAACACTTAAACTTAAAAAAAATTCTGATTTGAATAATTTATGTCTTAATACCACTATTTTTTCCATTACAAAATCTAAGAAAAGTAGCATAGGGAAGTTATTAAGTTATTTACCACTAAAAGCAATGTATGTCCGATACTGAACTAATAAAAATATTTCGTAAAAATATAAAAGGTACCTATTTTTTATGCTGTCATAATCGTGATACAGGTCTTTACAAAGTTACAATATATGCTGTAACATAAGACTAGGATTTTGATAGAGAGTTATTCGATGGTGGAGTAAGTAATGGTTAAAATTTAGCGTGTTACATGTCATACTATATGACAGTAACAACTTTACTGTGTCGTTATTGTGACATGAAATACAGAGTATATTCTGAAAAACACTGACAAACGTAAATTATAAATATCTTGCGCTTCTCTGTTAAATATTAAAGATACCTTATAAAGAAAAAGGTGTCTCTGACGCTCTTAACAGCCCTCCGTTCTTTGAGCTGTGGTTTATTTTATGCCAACATTATAGTTTATGTGTTCGTAATCATACGAAATATCTTTCTTGGCTTTCTCGGGAAAATTTGAAATAGTCATCCCCTATCTGTGATGAAAAATGTTAACGCCGAAAATAAGTATTCAAACTTAAATTTTACAAATCACTTTAAGAACATTTTTTCTATACTACCTTTAGGGTTAGACGGCCTAGTTTAAAATACATCTGAGATATAATCAGGGTAATCCGAAGCAAACAGATCAGATACTCTCTCGGATTACGAAAAACTCGGACTCAGCAACATTCAAAAATACGGAAGCTATAGCTCACATGAGTATTAAAATATAAATTTCGTTTTCATAAAAAATATTTTAAATCATTAATGATATAACATAAAAACTAAACTTATATAATAAAACATTTTTTTTTAACTTGAGCTAATTTAATAACAATTATTTGAATATTTGTGACTATTCCGGTTGCTGCTCTATATGCCTATGAACAGATTCTAGCGCCAGCGTATCTCCCATATCAGTGAATTCCTTTGAAGTTCACCTTCTCATTTAGCAATTCACACAAGTTACCAGAAGTCTTCGAGTGCTATTTAATAAACATGGTCTCAGGCGGATTTCATTCAACAAGTTACAAAATTTTGACGACAACAAGCACTGACAAACAAGCAACGTAAAATGTGGGGAACTGAAAGATGCTGAACTCGTTCTGTTCACCTAAGTGGGTGGATACATAAAACTCCATGGCTTTCGGAACGGAAATACTGGAGGTGGGTAAGAATATTACTACGCCTGCACATTTAGAACATAAAGCTGGTTCGGTTGTTAAAGCAGACATTGGGGCAATTGAATGCCGATTTAGATGATCACTTCTATAGTTTGACCTAGAACAAAGAGGTGGGAAGAAAGGCACAAGTCAAAAATTGTATCAGTGTCATAGTTGACTCCTTTGATAAGCGTTGACAACCAACGTGAAAAAAAATAATTAAATCAGATTTTAATAAAATAAAATAAAATAAAAGGTTTGAAATTGAGGAATACAGCATAAATTTACCAGCAAATCGAAAGCAGTAGAAATCCATTTGAATCGTTTCTGATGTACATAAGGGACAATTCTTTTGTATATTTTACAGCGTCTACGACAATTTTCCAAAGCATTTACAAGGATATATAATGATTAATGAAAGTTTGAAGTTTCAGGTTTTTTGTTACTTACCATTATTAATTATTCTCAGTAAACGTTTTTTCAAATTAAATTTCATATAACGTTACGTAAATGAGCGAAACATGAAACTTAAATGCAGATATATGAGTAAACATAGAATTTTTAACTGAATATAAAAAAAAAGATTAATTTTAATTCATCGTCTTAGCCTTAGAATTTTAAATCAGCCAGAAGACTGATAGAACAAAAAAATTTGACCATTCATTTGCAGTTGGGAAAATGTATTTTTTTTGGCTTTATTTACTATTAAGATTTATTACTAAAAAATTTCGACGAATAGGTACAGTAGAGATTATCTGATGAAAATAATGCAATAAATAATAATGAAGACATATTCGTCATATACAAGCACCAAATATCTATCCGGATGTTAAAGTAAATTTACTCAGAGGAAAATTAATATATATATATATATATATATATATATATATATATATATATATATATATATATATATATATATATATATATATATATATATATATATATATTAACGTTTACATTAACGTAATGAGTAAAGCAATATTTGGATAAGAAACAAGTGTAATGATGCATATTCTTAAGCTTTTGTAATGTGTTCAAACATATTTTTATTTTAGAAAACAAATTTGTAGTATATTTTAATTAATACAGATATACTATACATAGATTGATTAACACTTACTCTTCGTAATTAATCGGGCTATAAATCCTGCATTTGGGAAATAAAAAGATTAAAGGAATTCTGAAAAAATGTTACTAATAGTTAATTGGGAGTTATTACTTTGACAGAAATTTCTTTCTCAAAACACAGCATTAAATTGCTAAAAATATAGATCTTATGTTCAACGTATGTAACGTATTGATAATTACTCTTTTTAATATAAATTTGAATACGGTTTGTGTAACGAACTTTTAGGAATGAACATTTCCTGAAAATATTTGTAATGAGCATAATATAACAAAATATGGCGATTAAAAATAGCTTTCTTAAGATCAATGTAATTAATTATGAAATACGTTTTGTATTAAACAAGAAAAAGTCAAAAATATATAGAAAATATAATTTAATTTGCGGTTATTCTTTAGGGATTTCTTCTACGGTCCCAATATATATACATGAAGTTATCTAACGATTCATTTGTGTCGAATGAATCTTTATTCAAAGAATGGTTCAACCAATTATTAAAAAATGGTGTCGAATTACTTGTTATTTTAGGTGACAACATGATCAGTGTTTCAAGCAATATTTTAGTCGCGCATTTTTAAATACGCTAGCAACCGTTTAAAGGAATGGGAATCTTTGTATAAATTTAGCGCTTTCATTTCATTTTCTTGAAGAATGGATTATAAGGTTTCAATTTCAGATTAATCAAGAGTTTAAATGATTTTACACAAGCATGTTATAACTGAGGCATTTTCAGCTAACAAAAATTCCATTTATTTTTCAGCTATTCGGAGTTTCTAAAATGCCTACTTCAGTTGATATTTAATACAGTGGAACCTCTCGGTTTACGAACTTAATTCGTTCCTAGACTTGGTTCGCAAACCGAAACGTTCGTAAACCGAAGTAGCTTTTCCTATATAAATTAACGGACGAAGAATTAATCCGTTTACCCCCTAGAACATAGTTATTTTTGCCTTGTTTTTACGGGTTAAGTTATAAAGAAATGGGGAAAATAAATGAAAACATAATTTATTATCAAGAACTAACACATGATAATTGTTCAGTACAGCATTTTATCCTTGTAGTGGATAATTGCTGGTGCAGATGGTTGATTGTTGAAAAGGGAGGGAGGAATACGGATGTTACTGCTTGGGAAGTAAGTCATCTTCCGCAATATCACTAGGCAATTCTTGATTTTAGTGTTTTTAATCTTCGTTTACTTTCAATCTGACTAGCTATTTTGGAACAAGAAACCGATCCAAAGAAATTTTTATTTTGCTTTTCTGAAGAATTTCACAGAAGTGGGACATCACATTGTCATTTAGAATATTAACTGCTTTGTTGGTCACAGATTTATTAGGGTGATGTTTTTCAATAAATGCCTTCACTTCCCTCCATTTGCTGCAAATTCCTTTTATCATGGCAATGGAAACTTTCTCCATATCATTGTCTTTCTTTGATAAATTCTCTTCCTGGATAGCGTTCACTTGTTGACTTTGCAGTTCAACAAGTTCTTATGTGGTGAGTTCTTCGCTGTGTTCTTCCACCAGCTCTTCCATATCTTCTCAGTCGACCTCCAAGCCCATACTTGGAATGTCCATACTTGCCCATGGCCACTATCTAATCTACAACTTCAAAGCCCCTGAAGTTTCTCTCTGGCATACAAGTTGCACAAAGTTTCTTACAGTCAGTCTGTAAGGTATGATAAAAGACCCCCTCCAGGCCTTATAAACAACGTTAATGCAGTTGAGGATATCGAAGTGCTCTTTCCAATACTCTCTCAGGGTCAAATAAGTGTCATTTGTGACTTGAAAACACCTTGAAAAGAGTACCATGATATACAATTTTTAAAAATTAGAAATAACCTGCAGGTCTATAGGCTGAAGCAAAGGAGTCGAGTGGTAGAAATTTGAAGTTAATGAAGTTATATTTGTTGTCCAGGTCTTTTTCGAAATTTAGAGGATGAGCGTTATCCATGACCAGAAGACACTTCAAGGGCAAAGCATTCTCTTCAAGATAGTTCTTGACAACTGGTGCGAAGATATTAGTAATCCATGAAAATGACTCATTACCCAGGCCTTAGCGGATTTATTACACATTACTCTTCACATTACAGGCAGTTTAGCCTTAAACACATTATTTGTCTTGAATGCGCGGGGATTTTCAGAATCGTAAACTAAAAAGTGGCTTCATTTAACAATCGCCACTTGCATTAGCACACAGTAAAAGTATAATCCTGTCCTGCATAGGCTTGTGCCCAGGAAGTGCCTTCTCCTCTTTGGTGATGTAGGTTCTTCTTGGCATTTTTTCCCAAAACAATCCTATTTCACCGCAGTTAAAAACTTGGTTTGGCATGTAGCCTTCAATTTCCATAAACTTTTTAAATTCATAAACAAATTAATCTGCAGTCTTTTATCTGAACTAGCAACCTCGTCATGCCAAACAACACTATGAATTCCATAGTGTGGAAATTCGCTTGCGGAATTTTTCAAACCAGACTCTACTGGCTTTAAAATCTTCACATTTTGTATGTGTTTGTACTCGGTGCTTTAGCTACCAAATGCAACTTCTTAGCATTTTCGCATATTAAATCCTCACTGATATTATCACTAGCAAGGTCTTTTTCACGTATTTACACGACCAATAGTTTTTCTACCTTTTCTATAACTTGAGGCCTTTGCTTCGTTCAAACAGTCACTCCTTTAGCGACATCTGCTGCCTTTATTGCCTCTTGTTTTTTGAGGATGGTACAAATGGTAGACTTTGCCAACCCTAACTGCGTGGCGAGAGTAGAAACACGCACATCATTCGCATGTTTACTAGCTAGTATTTCCTTCTTTATCTCAATAGTTAGGTTAGGTTACCTGCTAGCAATATCATTTGCTCTTGCCATTTTCTCGGGAGCCATATTGAGGGATTATTTTAAAAATCATTTACAAAAACAATCTGTGAAATACATGAGCAACCAACGTTTAAGCTGTGCTAGAGAAAGCCCAACTGAGCATGACATGTGGACTGTTCGCTGACCGAAGCAAGTAAGGAGAATGCTTGCATCGCATATCACCAGATGGCAGCACATCTCTGGCGGTTGTTCGTAAACCGAATCGTTCGTAACCCGAGTCGTTCGTAAACCGAGGTATAATTGTATACAATACTGGACTTTTCGCGCAATTGGTTTTCATTTCCGAATACTTGACAGTTTCATTAAAACAATTTTTTAATTTTCTCTGTGCATTTATTGTATCATTATTTTTAGATGGTCATAACGATTAGTTATTTCGGTATGAAAATAATTGCTTTATTTTTTACCTTAATGACCCTACCGACTTTTATTCAAGGATCTTATTTGCGAAGTATAAAATGAAGTATTAAATGAAGTTCTACACTATTACGTGCAAAAGTCTGACTTACATTTCTTTAATTTGTATTTTATGTTTAAAATTGGGCATCATAAAACAAGTAATAAGTATTGAATAAAATGTTACACCACTTCGCGCAGGACTTTGGCTTAGTTATAGTTTAATTTGTGATTTATGATCAAATTTGACATCGTAGAAAGAGCAAGGGTTAAGCCAAAAAAAAATTAGAAAAAAATAAGAAGCCCCCCCCCCAAAAAAAAAAAAATAAACATAAATAAATAAATCTTTTATATTTATACACACATTTATGAATGATGTTTCCTCCCAGATACGTATTATGCACATAAGAATTGTTATAGGCATAAAAAAATACTTAAACAATCAGTAAAACTGTTATAAAAATTAAAACTCCAAGTTTAGAGCACTTGAAGTATTTCATACTTTTGCCGAACCGATCACTCGTGTAATTCTAACTCTGTTAACTATTTTCAAGTAACTCTATTTGCATATTTTTTTTACTTTTGAGCATGAAAAGGGTTTCAAAAACTACGTCCACAATACTAAGAATTTCTAAAAGTTTTATATGTAAAATTTTAATCACCTTAAAGGTATACAAAAACATTTTTAGAGTAATGTATCTTCAGGGAAAATGTTTTCAGAATTTTTGTAATGAAAAACATCCTGAAGGCAATTTAAAGAAAATAAATCAAAGGTATACTGTAGGCCTTTTCATAAAATTTTTCAAAATTTAGAAGGAATGTTGTCTCTATTCTTTAAATGATCACGAAAAATAACCTTGTTAGATAAATAGACTAAGCAGATGTACTGATATACAGCAGTGTAGTCAGTAAAATATAAAATTGTTCTACCTCGCAATGTAATCGTCATAAAAACATGCAGGTTGCATTATATAAATCCAAGAATTCTGCTGAATGTTTCAAATTATAAAAATTAAAAAGTTGTCTTTTGAAGATTTTTTTTTCATCCTCCACTCTATAAAATTATTCGATTACTTAACATAACTGCCCCTTTAGTCCAATCTCCAATAGTAAGGGTGTATGGGATCGAAATGGGAATATCGACAGCCCAAAATTTCGAACTTTGAGAGAATGAATAATACTATATTGAAAATAAAAATTTGGCTTCACCGAAAACAATCGACAACTAACCAACCACAGACAATCATAACGAACTTGAATTTACTTATAAAATTCCGGATTCATAGATTCATATCAAATCTGGAACAAAAAGTCATATCTTGGCAATGATATTACAGTTCAATGCCCAGAAGTTACTTTGGGTTGTCATCAACCTCATATAATGAATAATGTCTATATCTACATAATACTTACACACACACACACACACACATTATATATATATATATATATATATATATATATATATATATATATATATATATATATATATGGGGGGGGGTAAAGGGATTCTATCTGATCGATACTAATAACGAGATACAGAAACAAGAGAATGGGCATTTAAGGCTTTCGGTGGCTTCTTGTGTGAAACAGATGTAGTCGCTCTTGAGCAGTATCAACTCCATTCAAATAATCCAGTTGATTGGAATAATAAGTTTATTAATTGTACACATTGTGATTATTTTCTAGGGTTAACATGTAAAAAATATAAAAGATGGAAAGGTATTTACATATTTACAACGAAGAGAGAGGGAATGGATAACGGTGAACGTTCAGTCCTTAATCCAATTTCTAACTGCACAGATCGACACTCACACCAGCACAAGAAAATTTACTTTCATTTGTACAAGTGATAAATATGTGATGTAATGTGTCTAGCGACAGCTAGGTGCCAAACAGACAAACGTGAGAAGTTATATAAGGGGAAAGACAATATTAAAAGTAGATAATACAAGGAATAGAATGAAACTGGTGTGGCTTATTATTATACACACACAATATTTATTATATATATATATATATATATATATATATATTTAAATAAATAAATATATATATATATTTATTTATTTATTCATTTAAATAGTTTGTGTAGAACATTTGAAATATATTTAAATTTAACCTCCAGAAAGATTACGTTTATTTGAATTAAACGTTGATAAACGCTTTTTAAAAACTTAAAAACGTTTTAAAGTCTTAAAATCAGATATTAAAATATGAAGTTTGATTGACACATCATAATAAACTTAAAGGGAAATTTAGATTGAGGAGTTCCAACTTTTAAAACTCCTGATGAAACCGGTATTATAGGGAAAGCCAACAAAAATTCAAATGTTTTCAAAAGCACAAATATTACGTCGCTATACGTTGAGTCTTGCAAACAAGTTAAAGTTTTAAGACATTTTAAAATACATATTTAAATATTGTGATCTACTGCTTAGTTTATTTTGTTTACGTATCATGAACTTTGAAACATATGTGAACTAGGATGAAATAGCATCCCACTGCTCTTCAGTTTCATAAGAATGGTTACTTATTGCTTATAAGAGTAAACATTTCGAATCTTAGAAAATATTTTCTACTGCAGTAAAGGATGCTTCAAGCTGACTTTTAATGTCCCACCATAAAGACAAAAAAGTTGGACAAGTCATGATCAAGTTCAAGGATTTTTATTAAAGTCTAAGAACTGGCATGCATGCTCTCACATTTCAATCTGCATCCTGTTTATCAATAGTTCAATTATCAATAGTTTTATCAATAGGTCAATAAATTGAACTATTGTACTCTAGGTCATACCTTTGAGTTACAAGCTTAAAATTTGTAAGTACAAAGGGAGTGTAAGATTAAACAAGATTGCACATGTAGAATCGCTGAATGTTATAATTCACCGCGGAGTGTGGTCGAAAGACAGTCAAGAATAAAACTCTTATAACAACTACAGAGGCAAAAAAAATAAAGACTTGAACTCTAAGGTGGAGTAAAAGAAAAGCTATCTGTGTGGCCGAAAATTATGGTGGGGAGGTATTTGGTAGACTGTGAACAGGAGCAGTAAAACAAGGAACCAATTGGGTCCAGAAACTGCTAAGACAAAAGCAGCCCACTGTCCAATGAGATAAAAGAGGGGGGCAAAATGGCCCCGGTAAACGGACAACAGACCAAGAAAAAAAACGAGAGAAGGAGGACAGTTTGCTCTTGCTGTTCCCTAGAGCTCGGACGATATAGAGTTCCTATTGAACTGTCTCGGAGTCTAGTGGAAGTCCCTGGAATCCAACATGATGATGCTGAATATGACATGATATGGACCCTTGTCAACGAAATAATTCATCGTTGTAATCTTCAAGAGTATTAAGTGCCTCCCGATAGATCCTAGAAATAATTACTTTGACCAAATAGTTTATCTCTGCTTCTGATTCCTCGTGTATTGAACGATAATATGAAGGGGAACCTTATTCTATTATTAATTTCACTTTAAAAGAATTTTTAATATTGTCAAATAAATGTATGATAAAGGCCAATTCTCTGTGTTTCCTTGCTTGCCCCAACACATGGACGCCTCAATTGTGTTAAGGTTCTTTTACAAACTATAGTACAAAATTAATACAACAGAAATACAAGAAATTTCGAATAACAGTCAGAATAGCCTTGAAATATGCCGAAAATTATTCCAAAATCCATAATTGCTTGTCGATTTATCATTGATGGACGTTTGGGGCACTATCCAGGCTCAGAATTTTTCATCAACCAACACTGCAAGCGTTTGAACAGCCTTCCGAAGACCAAGTCTGTTCTTCACTACGTCCCTTACATATTAATATTGTACTTGCATAGTGTTGGGATTTCTTCGATACTTAGGAGGAGATTCTCACCCGTTACGGCTTTCATTACTTAATTGTAACACCAGGGATAGACATAAAAGGTAATCCAGATTACGATGCATCATGCACCAGATATTACTCATCTTTGAAAAAAATTTAAACCTCTTGGAAAAACGTGTTTTGGAATCTCCTGATATGCCTTTCTTATCAATTCGTAACATTATGTTGTTGTTTTTTGTTAAGTAAAGCACTAAGTTCATTAGAACTTGCATTTGTATTAGTAGATGTCATATGAACATAACTTTCAAATCTTTAACATTGCAACAGCAGTATGAAACATTTTAATTTGAAATAATGACCCCTGTGCCACACACTTGGTATAGAGGTTAGCATCGGGGGCTTCAACGCAGTGGGCTTGGGTTCAAATCTCATGAAAGGCTTGGACGTTAACATGTTGTCCTCTGATAGGCAGCAATGCTGGCTCACCTAAATTGTGTTCCTGCAGTAAAGTAGCGAGCTAGGACTTGTGGTGTTGATGGTCGAGTGTCGTTAGAGACGTGCCCGCCACATTAGAAAAAAAATGACACTGTTTTCTGAACAGTAACTAAAAACTTAAACGTTATGTCATTCTTCCCACAGGTATACTCGAAAAAACCGCATTATAAATATTGAAAATTCACCCGTTGAAAACCTTTCATAAATTCCTTTCTCGGCGATATTATATTGTGGGTAGAGCTAATTATTAATAATAAGCTTTTACAAAGTTTCAATTTACCACCTTTTTTTTCCCTTTTCCAAGAAAATGTAATTAAAAGCAAATATTTTCAAAGCTATCCAGCCACTAAAATATACACCGATCACGCTTTCATGGACATTTTATCGTTCATTTATTTTTTCTCTGTAAACACAAAGTATTTTGTTAAGTAATTATGAAAAGTTGTGACAGAACTTTAAAACAACCACAATATCATTTTTTTAGAAAAACCGGAAAGGGGAAAAAAATTGCCCGAACTCGCGTGTACTAATTTGTTCCCCTGTAATTCTTTGCACATAGTTTATTCTGCGGCTCGGAAAATAATTGAAATGCTTCGTATACCCCCATTATTTAAAAAGTATCCAGAAAGGAATTGCGGTGTTATCATTAGAGAATTCCCCGAGAGATTGATTATTGGCACAAGAAAAACTCATTAATTTTCAATCTTTTATACTTTAAGTAACTCATCAATGAACAATGCAGCTTTAGGAAGAATAGGAAAGCTCTCTTTAAAAAAAAATTCTCTCCGTTCAGAATGTAAATTTATTCTAGCGATATATGCAAGATCAAAGACTTTTATACTTGCTATAAATCTAAGAGAATAAAGGACAAAATCAAATTCTTGTAACGCTTCTAACTCCGTGTTCTAAGAAAATTGCATAAGTATTTTAATTCATTAAAAATACAATCAGCAAGTTGTTTCCTCTGTTCAATTTAAAAGAAGTTTTAAGTGAGGCGACACTTAATGCTAGCAAAAGTAATAAAGGGTAATGGAGACTGCATTATAACTCTGAAAAGTTTTTTTATTTGTTTAGAGATTTTCGCGTTTTAGTATATGTTCGAATCGTTTTAATTTTTTGAAATTATATTATACAACAGCAATTTCTAATTAAACCAACTCGCAAATATATAATCATGGGAAATCATTCCCTGTAAATCCTTGTAAAATAACATGTCTGCCCGAAATTTTTGCCGTGGCAGAACAGTGATTATCAAGAGTAGTGCTTTTTATATAGAAATGCTACATTTTTTTTTAACGTCAGTATCTTGATAAATTTTAGAAGCCTATAATGGGAGTCGAGAGGAATTGAGGGCAGCGTTTTTTCTCCCTTTCTCTGTTTAGCTATATAGTTGTATTCTTTTTGAATTTCTGCCAGCCTTTAAAAATAAAGAAAAACATCTTATAACCTTACAAAAAAATTTTCTATTCTATCTTTTCGCAAAAGGAACTTTTCAATAGAATTACAAACTTAATAAGCTACTTGAGAGCAAACGCACATGAATAGGCGATATATATATATATATATATATATATATATATATATATATATATATATATATATATATATATATATATATATATATATATATGATGCTTTCTCCAGAATACCAATAATTTTTTTAATTGATATTTCCATTGGATATATCTTTTATACACGGGCACCTAGGATCTAAACTAGGCTCGCGTATTAGGACCATCTGTAATTTGGGGTTATTGCCAGTATACCCATTTGGGGTATATTCTAACACTCGTAGGTCCTGGAAATATTTTTTTACTCAATCTCTATTCCTCTTTTGGGCAGTCGTTTTTACGACCAAATAAATTCTAGTTTTAAGTGTACATTTCTAAGAAGACTTTTTTGTCAGAATAAAAATTCTTCATATTTTTGAAACAACGAATTCTGCAGTTACAAAATTATACCTCGAAAATAATATTGTATAGCATGCCAAATGACAAATATTAATCTCCAAGATCATCAAATCTTCATAGACGAAATGCATATATTAATTCAAAGTATCATATAAACTTGACAACCGTGCGTGGATTTAACTCTCTACCTTCCATTCATATCCGGCTACATTGAAGTATTTTTTGGATTTACTAATAAACTATAATTTAAATAAGAAAGGATTTATTTTTTTTTACAAAAATCCAATTTAACACAAGAACCTGATATAATGGATAAAATAATTTCTCGTCGTGTTTTTAATAAAATTATCTTTTTGTTTACAAAAGCATGACTCTTTTTTAACTCCGATTTCATTTGAATTTCATCTGCATTTTGTCAAATCCCGACTTTTGTCAAATCACTAACTTCCCGACTAGCTAGACATTTGAAACTTTCAGAATAGCTCAAAACACGATGACAATGCATTTTTTTAATACTTTTAGCAGAATTGAAATCATTTTCAGTTTTTTTCAGTTAATTTTGCTTTGTAGACTGGTGCAGCCATCTATCGACGGGACAGGAATGAAAAGTTAAAGGCAAGTTAACTTCCAATTAACTTTATTTTCTTTCAAGGTGATGGGATAATTCATAAAAAAATTTTTTTTTAAGTATTTATTAATACATAGAATTGTCAAGTTTATATGATTCAACAGAAAATTTAAAAACATGGCATATAAAAAGTTCTTTTTATCTTGTAATTATTATGATTTTATTTATTTTTCCAGTTTATTATACAAAGAATGATAGGCAAACTATTTTTGAGAGCAGTTGCACATTCAATATCAACATACATACGTTTGAAGGGGGCTCACAACCTTTGAATACGGGGAAATGACCCTAAACATGATCAAAATCGAGCTACTGAAACTCCAATAATATTAATATATATATATATATATATTTTTTTTGTTTTATATCAAAATTACAAGTCTTCAGTTATATTTTATACAAAAATTGAACTTCTAAAGCCATAAACAATTTTTAGATTTTATTTTTAAATGTACACAGTACTAAAATGGGGAAAAAAATCATTGGATGTTTCGCGCATCATAAAATCAAGAAATATACATACAGAAACTATTTTTCGTCAAATTAAATTAATAATACACTCAAGTTTAATGTAAAACCAAAAAAAAATAGTTTAAATTGAAAAAATTCCATAAAATTTAAAAAAATTTTAAATTTAGCAATTTTTTAAAACATTTTCAAGTGTAAAACATTTTTTACATTTTTTTTTTTAATTTTTCTGGTTTTAGTGTGTAAAGAAGCTTATAATACAAATCTGATAAAAATTTTGTGTGCCTAGCACACATAGTTTGGGAGTAACAGTGCGCGCAATCCAAAAATTCACATATTTGAGAAAACTGAAGTTGGAATAACATGGCTATGGCAACAGAGTGAGCTTTACATAAACTCTCATAACTCGAGAAATAATGCAAATTTTTTTATGTGGTTTTTTGCATATTGTTCAGAAATGTCCCAAAAATCAGAATATAGCAAAAACAAAAAATCGATTTTTTGAAGTTTCAAAGTTTGTGAGCCCCCTGAAAAGAATATAACAAAACAAATCTATTGTAAAATAAAAACGCACAAAACATAGCTATCATTCTCATCCCTTTTCGTACTGTCCACATTAAACTTTTTCTAAAGAAAAAGCTATTATTTTTACTTAAGATAGTATGTCCTACCGAGGGTTACTCTGTACCAAAAAATTTCTCTAACAATCAATTTGTCTCTACTGAGATGTGGATATTTCTCATTTTAGAAAAAAAATATCAGGGATTATGATCTTATTTTTAGTCTAAGAAAAGTTACACTAATCTACCGGATTGACCCAATCTTTTTCTTTTTCAAGTAGATACGGATATGTAGGCGAAAAAATTTTATTTGTGACTTCCGAAGTTTTCTGAAACCTGTAATTCTGGGATTTTTTTACAAATACTTTGATCGATGTACTCAAAAAGACATTTTTTCGGCTTGTCGAATTCTGTATTCCAGCAATATAATAAAGTGTGTGTGTGTGTGTGAGAGGAATGGGGTAATTTTCTAGCATTAAACGAAGTTGTTAATGGTTATCTTACGGACCATTTAGTAAAATAATATTATTTAAAATTTTTATGCTAAGTTTTGAAAACATTGTATAAAGTTGAAAAATAATAGTTAATATTAAACTGCTTTGCATCTTCATAACATAAGGGATATATTTGTGTTTAAGAATGTATTTTTGATGTAGAAATTTTAAATAAAGTTTTTTATATTTCGCATTTTACTGAAAAGAGCAATATTTACTTACACACAAGTATGGAATATTTTAATAAATATTTATTCTGAAACGTATAAATTGATTTATTTCCAATATTTTAGAACGGATTAAACAATCACAGACTTAATAAATCACACAGGTTATATTATTGATTAGTCTACTCTCGTCTGGTTTAATTTCGAACATATCTTGATTAATTTTCTACAAGTATTTATTTAATGTATAATGATATAAAGTATTTTAATATTTCTGTGGAAATTAATATATTTACTATGAGTTATATAATCGGTCTGCATTTTCAAGAAACATACATTTTTTCCAAAGCACTTAAACGAAATTTTAAACTGAAAAAAAAATTCTTATCGATTTTTTCCTTTAAATAACACAAATATATTGCATATGAGTTAATTCCATTCCATTCCGAATGTCAATTAGCCTTTTAATTTTTTTAGTATTTAAAATTGTAATAATTGCAGTCATAATATTTTATTTACACCGCTTATTATTGCTCCTAGCACTAACTAACTCTTGTGAATTACAAATCAACTCAACTTTCTTTTTGTTTTTTAAACATTTGATCAAACATGTTATACAATTTTCAAACATGTTATAATTTTTTTTAAAATTATAACAACTATTAAGACTTTGAAAATACTCTCTTTATTCACTCATTATATTTTTTAAAATTTGCATTCAACTTTTTTTTAAAATTCTTTCGCTTTTATTCCTTATTTTTTTGTGCCCAAGAGGGTAAAATGTAGATTTATAATTTTTTCTTTGTTTGATCTGAGTCAAGCAAATATTGTTTTTTATTTAAATAACTCACAGTATTAATTATAAAACCAATAGTATTTTTAACAATTTTGGAATACATAAAATTAAATATGTGTTTATACAATGGGTTTTATTTTTGCTCTAAGTAACACATGCTGACGTCTTTCACGCATCCTCAAGTGATATGAAAATATAGAAAGAAAAGAATATACCTGTAGAAAAGATTACTTCTGCCAGCAGTAAAAAATGTTTACGAAGACGATGTTATAAATACCATTTAATTTTAAATACCTTCCTATTCATTGAAATTAAATCACAGTGTTCATAATACGAGAAAAGTTTATGTAGAGGAGAGAAGTGTATTATGGAATAGTCGGGTGATATGGAATACCGAGGTTTCGGCTCTGTTTGGTGCTGCTATCACGTGGGAATACCATGAATTACTCAAGAAAGACTCCCATGATGCAGTGCACTGAGAGTTGACCGCTTGTTGTTGTCGAACCACTCGCTACAGAACAAAGTGTGTTTTGTGATTTTCAAAAGTTTTTGCAGGTAAGATTTCAAACATTTTACCTACTAGCACACATGTGACTTGAACATTGATGTTAAGCCTAATGTATGCTAAAAGAATTGTAGTTTGTTATACTGTGGTCGTTTTTTAGCTGACAATGTTTTGTCCATGGGTTTAAAGGCTTATTTTCCATGATGGCGTGTCGGGTATTAAGTAATACTAGGTATTCCATAATCCCCTTAGAGGCAGGAAAGCTGGATCCTCTTCTATAATAACCTACTCACCATATAAAAAAAGAGTTAGAGGATGAGCTGAAAGAAAATGACATGAAGAAGGAACCAGAAGCTTCAAAACAACAAAAGAAACCGAACATTCAAAGACCCCCTGTTAAGAAATTAAACTTAGACCGACCTTCAAGACCTAAACCTACTAGAGATGACTCCAGTGTTAGCAGCGATGAATCGTTCATTCTTATGTATCATCTGTAATGAACTTCATGCCATCAACTAAAGAACCGGAAAACAAAGACGCTGAAACGGAACGCTGAAATGCTTCTGTAACGGAAAATTCTCCGAAGATCTACAAGGGGAAATTTGGATTCAATGCTTCGGCTGTTCTCTGTGGGCTCACCTTGACTGTACCGTATCAGAGAAAGATTATATCTGTGACTTTTGTAAATAGACTGGAAGCAGAAATGACTTGCACATAATCTTAAAAATATGGTTTTTATAGTTAAAAGTGACTATGTTTTGTGAAGTCTAATTTGTTTTTCAATGGTTTAAACCACCTATTCCATATTACCCGACTATTTCATATTAACTGTATGGCTCAGTTCACTTAACGTTAAACTTAACTCTTACTAGTAGAAACTAACTGAACCACACAGCAATTATGGGATAAAAGATACTAAGACAGCTCATAAGGTCGCTGGGTTTTTCCTATGACTGTATTCTGGATACTAAGAATTCAATGTTCAACAGTTAGAAAACCTTCAATGATGACAACTTGACAATGCTCAAACTTGTTAATGATGACAAGCATGTTGAAAAAACTGACTTTATTGAAAGGCGAAAACTCAGCTATTACAAGGCAATGTTTAGATACTCAAGCGGAAGAATGTCGGCATTTCTAAACTTTAAACTTGAAGAAGCATTCCAACAGAAATTGGCATGAAAGGTGCTCTCGCAGTACATCATTACAACCCATAGAACGGCGAGCAAAAAACACGACACTCTTCGCTACAAGACTGCATGCAACTGATTACATCGCGGGAAGGAAGATTAGCGATGACAAAAACTGCAGCAGTATCGCCATCTAGTGACAATTAAACGAGTTATTTAAACTTCTACACAAAAAAATGCAAAAATAGAAAATCAAAATCCAACATTAACCTTCATTTGTAACTTTAAAAAAAAAATTTTTTTTAACAACAAAATAAATAGTATTTTTTTAGAAGTGACAGTTCATTACAATTAGTTATAGTATGTACTCATGATGATTTTGGGGATTTTTATTCAAAAACCAGCAAATTTATTTTTTGGAATGTAAATGGTATTCCGTAAAACCCTCCTCTCCTCTACTAGAATAAGCTTGATTTCTCTTGAATTTCTTCATATACAAATTACCACAATGCAATTTCTGTCAGAGTCCCATTAAAATCCCTCCTCATCAGAAAAGTACAAATCAAGGGGAAAAAAATATGGGAGTTTTTCTTTTATTTTGAGGAACAGATTGATATATTCTCGCCTCAATTCTATACTCAATTACTCAACCCCGCGTGAAAGGAATCAGACATCTACTGCGACAGCTGCACTTGGCCCGGAAAACTCCCATGCTGAAGCAAACGGAAGATAAATGACCTGTATTAAAGCAATAAACAATGAATGAGCAAGTATTATCAGGAACAGACATTATTGAAATGTCACTTGCTTTTGTCTAGATTTTACATACACACGTTCATTATTGACTAGAATCAAAACAAGCAAGTTTTTAACTTAATTCATTTCTTGTAATCCTAAAGTCTGCAAGTAATATTTTAAATATCAAGATCCTAACGTTTAATTTATGGATGAAAAATATGCAATTATAATAATCCAAAAGTCAAGACATGAAGGAAATATGAACATGTACCTGCGCAGTTTTCTCTTTATTACTCTTTGCTTTATTTTTATAACTAAGGGGGAAAACATTTAAGATCTGGCTAGAACATATTGTAACAAATTCAGCAAAACAATAAAACCATCTAACGTCGCTGGTGACTAATTTCTTACAAAAGATCTGTTATATAAAATAGGTTATTCCACAAAAGGTTATTTCAAAATAAACAAAATTATATTTTTTCCGCACATGAGATAAACAAAGTACTGAATTTCCAATGGAGTTACATCATAATGGAGATTCTATTGGGGATTTTACATTATTACAGTCCCCTAAATGGAGATATTTCACCAAACGAAGTACCCTATGGATAACGTCATTTGAATCCTTTCTATAATTGGATTGTTTTTGGACGAGAAGAAATTAGGCTTTGTTTTCTTTATTAACTCCCTCGTGGTCCTTAGAAATCTGACCATTTGAGAGCAACGGAAACTCCACAACAAAAATCTTATTTTTATATGTTATTACTATATTCGGGATTTCATATATCACGTTTCTGTGATTATTTACAAGAGAATCATATCGAATGCAAACCAGTTGGCTCACAGGAACGTAAAGGTTAAGATAACACCTAAGGATAGACATTAGCTGGTCTTAACATACTTGGGTGAACTTATGTTCACAATCTATCGGCAAGATACGTTATGTTTGATTGCTGTTTTATATTATAATCTCTACGTGTTGAAAATTCAGCTATCTTCTAAAATCTACTCAGTCACTTTTATATACGTTGGGTATT
Source organism: Dolomedes plantarius (assembly GCA_907164885.2). Taxonomy (NCBI): domain Eukaryota; kingdom Metazoa; phylum Arthropoda; class Arachnida; order Araneae; family Dolomedidae; genus Dolomedes; species Dolomedes plantarius. The sequence continues at coordinate 158,754,958 of OU015495.1, read as the reverse complement.
CCTTCCTGCATTCCCTACGGCGACATTCGAGAACACAGATGCATCGCGAACGAATTTGAGCAATTTATGACCGTTGCTGTATATTTCAGCTTATAAGAGAGAAAAAACAGGTGGACCCTTCTAAGGAAACTACCACGGATTATTAACGTAGGATTACTTATCGTTGCTTACCTCTTTTGTATGTATATATGCATCTATATATATGTACGTATATATATATATATAAATATATATATATATATATATATATATATATATATATATATATACATATATATATATATATATTATACATATATATATATACATACATACATACATACATACATACATACATACATACATACATACATACATATATATATATATACGTACATATTCGGTAACTGTAAACATATACTAAACAAATTCGTAGTGAATAAGTCCTTAGTAATCAAAAAATGCAAAATCCATGAAAGAACAGAGATTTGGAAACGTCTCGGCAATTAAATAAAATTTTACGCGTATTATGCGAACGGTTAGTTCCAACGCCTATAAAAAGTGTTTCGATGAATTGAAGATACATTGGAAAAATTGTATAGACTCCTTTGACTATTATTTTGAAGCAGATAAATTTATTTGAAGGTGAGTAAAATTTTTCTTATTTATAAAAAAAAATGTCCGGTTACTTATGGGTGTACCTTGTATGTAAATCATTTGAAGCATCACACTTGACTATCAAAATGAATGATAAAAATACTTAATTTCTTCTACGTACCGCATGAAATATGATCTGAAAAGCAGTTAGAAATAAAGAAAGTGATATATATATATATATATATATATATATATATATATATATATATATATATATATATATATATATATATACATATATATATACATATACATATACATATACATACACACACACACACACACACACACACACACACACACACACACACACATACATACATACACACATACATACATACATATATATATATATATATGTATATGTATATATATATATATATATATATATATATATATATGTATATGTATATATATATATATATATATATATATATACATGTATATATATATACATACATGTATATATATATACATGTATATATATACATACATGTATATATATATATATATATATATATATATATATATATATACATACATGTATATATATATATATATATATATATATATATATATATATATATACATACATGTATATATATATATATATATATATATATATATATATATATATATATACATACATGTATATATATATATATATATATATATATATATATATACATACATGTATATATATATATATATATATATATATATATATATATACATACATGTATATATATATATATATATATATATATATATACATACATGTATATATATATATATATATATATATATATATATATATATATATATATATATATATATATATATATATATATATATATACACACACTCTTTAGCCCGTATTCTTGGGATACCTGCTATCCCACCCCGTAAGGAAAAGGTTACAATGAAAC